>VZTZ01043691.1:716518-785001 GCA_013400955.1 Drymodes brunneopygia
CTCTCCCTAAGGGAACTGAGACAAAGGTTATCTCAGCAGTGGTAAACTAACTAGAGGTCGAAGTGCTGTCTTGAAATAAAAAAATCAAGGAGGAGGGGTGGTCCAAGAAGTTTGTTCTGGTGTTTCTTGGTTTGTTTGGTTTTTTTTTTTTTCCTTTAGCCTTAGTTCATTAATAAACTTTCTTTATATTCCCTAAAGTTTGAGCCTGCTTTGCCTGCTCCTAACCCTCATCTCACAGCAAACATCAGGTAAATTTTAGTATATCTGCTGGCGTTTGACCAGACACTTAAATTGGCGAACTGAAACCACTACAGGAAGTCAGAGAAGTACTTCAAAACATTTATTCAATTCTATAACACTTAATTTGTAACAAGAACCAATTTAATCTAGTCTGCTGTTATGCTACCTTTGTACAGACCTTCTGAAATTCCTCCGATTTTTTTGGTAGTCTGAAATGTGGAGCTAGTTAGGGCTTGTATTGGTCATTTAATTCAGTCCTGACAAAACAGCTTCTTTAAAGCATATAAAATATTGTTTGCTGGTGCTGAAGAAATGAAGACCCCAAGTGAATAAGAACAGGCACTTTTCACGACCATGGCTGACTCATGCTTTGCTCAGGAAACAGCCTAGCCTTGCACTGACAGTGTTGATGCCCTCATGCTGTGGAACAGACTCCCACAGTGTGTGTCATGAGGAACAAACCATGATGGTGCCCTACTACTGTAGCACAGTGAGCCTGCCTTGTCCCCACTCCTACCTGCTCCATGCTTGGTAATGTGACATCTTCCAACGGAGCTACACCCCCTGCACACCCATAGGAACTCTCCAGTCCTTTTAGCCACAAGGGCTTTCTGCTGCTTCTTGGTGCTTCTGCACCACAGCAAATGGTGGCAGAGACACTATGGGAATATCTTACTCAGATGAATGGTTTCAGGCAAATGCAGTTTAAAGGAGATGTTGTGCCCTTAAGGAGCCACAACTCCTGTGAACCTTTAGTTCATGGTCTTTTGCCTCAGCTTCCTCTGAGTTTTGGAGCTATGAATTAGGTGACTGTACATGTAGAGGGGGGATTTACGGTAATGGAAACCCTACCTGGTGAGGTATTAAGTGCTGACTTTCTGGAATAACTGTAGTTGGAAGCCCTTGCCTCCTTCAAAGTCTTCTGCTGAAATCCGTTGCAAATACTTTGGTGGTGCTTATTTCTGTGGAACATGGTAGTACCAGACTCTTCCCAATCAGTTAGCTATTGATTTGAGATGAATCCATGACAGGCGTCTGGTTATAAAGATCTGCAGTGCCATGCTGCAGACCTGCCACTGTTCTCTCTTCACTGGTTGTGTCCTCAAAGCTATCCTTAAATGCACAGGGGGCCAAATATATCATTCCTAGCTCTGTATGATGCCTGTCACATGGCCTTAGATAAATTTTAGCAATTGACCCTTATGTATTTGTCAGTAGGTGTTGTGGCTGCTGCTGCAGGCTATACTGAGCACCACTTGCCTGGAGAGCACAGCCCAGCACCCCAGGACCTCACAGACTTTCAGCTGGGTCCTGCACTAGTGCAGGGTTGTGGTGGGATGGCAGTCCTGCAGAGAGCCCAGGCTTGCAGGCAGCCCAGTCACTGAGTGGGTACCCACACCAAGCTCATGTGAGAGTCATTGCTTCTTTACTAGCAAAATCTGTGTTGGGAAGCTGCCAAAGTACATCCTGGGCTTTTTGCAGTATGCCTGGCTACTCTTGTCTAGCAGACATGTTGTCTGCATCAGTAGTAATACAGGAATGAATATAAACATATATATGTCACCTGCATATTGAGGTTTGTTCTACTTCAACACAACAAATGCCATATGGGCCTTTGTGACCAGAGTGGCAGCTACCTGCAAGCACCACATACACCATATCAGCAAGGACTCCTCATAAATCCTTCCTGCATCAAGACAAATAGAAACAAGAATGGTTATCCTAAGCTCTCTTCTTATATCCTCAAAAGATACAATATCCTCAAAATAATACTTGAAGCCTCCAACAAACATCTTTCCTCACCATATCAAGCACAGGCAATAACTCAGAAAAGCTCCTGACCTGAGAAAGGGAAGTGGGTCAGGAGCCTTGTATCCAGTTACATCCTTTGGCAAGGCTGAGGTGCTCTGGGCTGATATTTATCCTCAGATTTAAATGTTTCTATGGTCATTGAAGACAACTGTGTCTGTTGTTCCTTTGAATTCCTTTGGGTAGTTTATCCCTGACAGTTATTAATTGCTTATAAATCTGGAGCTCTCATATCGGGCAAGATTCTGGTGTAAGTGTTCATATCAAGCTCTGCCTACTTCAATATGCAGTCTCAACCCTCTGAAACTGAAGCTTATATAGGTTTTCATCAGTGCAGAAGATGATCAAGTGTCCTCTAAGCAAACTATGATTTTGCTGCAGTAAGCATATGATAATTTGGTTTTTTTCAACAAAATGCTATATTATTCTTTTCAATGAACATTTCTAGTAAAAACATTTCTTTCTGGTGCACGAGAGGCATGCAATGAACCATTAGCAGTCTGATGATGCAAATATTAGAAATGTTTATTTCTTAAGATACTCCCCCTAAACTTAGTATTTTAACTACCTACGTGTAGGAAAAAAAAACAACAAACCCTAATTTAAACCAGAGCCAAACTGATATTAAAATACACAAGTAATTAATTTCTTATTAACAGCACATACACTGAGAGTATGCATGAAACCAAACAAGGCTAAGTCAAATATATAATAATTTAACACTAGAGGCCTATGCTAAATATAAATTTCACACATTACCATATGCCTATCTTATGGATACATGAGGCAGATTCAAAAATGATATATTTGACAGTGAATGTATATAGAAATATATGAAAAATGCTTTCAGAAAAAACCCCGTAAATGGACACATTGCACTAGGTTTAAGATATTTGTTATTTCTTAATTTTGCAATTCTTTTAAATTTGTTCCAACCATATGTATCTTTTAAGAAACTTATTTCTCAAAATTTTCTAGGAAAACCAAAGTTTTTATGAAAACTTTCTAATTCATAGAGTAATTTAAATAGATATCCCAATAATCTAATAAATTGCAAACGAAATGTATTCTCAATGTGTTTGTAAAAGTATGTGATACATTTCTTTTGTATTCAGGCCTCCATGATAGTCTTTGTTACATAAGAATATAATCTTATTTCTTGCTGAACAGTGAATTCGATTAAGACAGTACATAAGAAAAAAATACTCCTATATTTCATGTAAAGCATTGGATTTGTATTTTGATTGCCAAAAGTTACGTGATAGAATCTTTTAAAGGATCCCTGAAGAAACTATTCATTCTGTCTTTATGTAGCTATGAAGAACAAATTGAGAATTTTTCACTCTACAGAAATGTATCTGCCTTCCCACCACCATTTTAAAATATAAAAAATCTGAAAAACAAAGCGTATTTGCTAAAATCAAAGAGGAATTTAAGCAAACAAAGCATAGTTACCAGAATTAGGATCCTGATTCACACCAGAAAATCTTCTGGAATCCTTTATCTAAACATATCAGTCTAAGCTGGTTATGGAAAGTATTGGGTGCCTAGACAGTGAGAGGATTAGGACACCTTCTGACTTTCAACACTGTATTTTTGTTTCTTGATGCCTCATAATGCTAAAAAAATCCAATCAAATTGACATCAGAAAAATAAAGTATGAAAATTGCTCATGCTACTAAGATTTTATAAATTTCTACAAAACAGACTTTCACACTCCAGTGTACTCTGGTACTCTGGTAATACTTTTAATACAATGTACTGTCATGTAACTCTGTTTAAAATAAAGACTGAATTGACAAAATATAGATTCTAAAGAAATCATATTGATATATTTTTCTTCCATTATTCTTTTTACAGTTGTACAGAATTAACTTGGAAAGCAGTTTTACATTTATTCACTTCTGGTATCATTTTTAATTTGCATCTTGCTGCTTGATGCCTCCACTTGATGGGTACAATATGACAACAGGTAATAGATACAATAACAGTAAAACAGTGATCATTACTGCTGGGACTAGAAACACCCATCATTGCTTTTTTTTTAGCTTTCCTCAGCTGGAAAGTTTTGACATCTGCTGGTTTGGGACATAGCTGAACAGCTGTCAGCAGTGGGGTAGCTGCTTTCAGCAGCAGTTGGCGGGATGGCAGGGTGCCAGCTTGTACCATCTGTGCGCCTGACATTTCATTCTAATTAACAGTAGGGTTAATTGTTCTGGCAGGCTCAAATGTAGTGTCTAACATTACCCAAGGGAAACATGTACAAGTGCAGGAGTGGCAGGGAGCTGGGGACAGCGTTGCTAACAAACCTATTGAGGGAGAATGGTTAACAACTACTGATGATTTTACTAGCTGGCCACATGCAATAAGGCTGAGGTATTTTTTTATTCTGATGAATTATGCCAAGCCTGTAATGATGTAGAAGAAATCAAGCTTTGAAAGGCTGAGACTGCTGCCTTGGGGCAATTGAGAGGGAACAATTTGCATGTTATTACTGCATATTCATACCTAATTGTGTTAGGCTTTGCTAATAGAGCAGAATGACAGTATGAAAAATCGAGCAACTGCTTTATAGCCAACAAAGCTAGTGTTTTTTCCCTACACTATGAGTGCTGAATGATCATTTAGACATTTAGTTGTTCAATATGACAAGTCTACCATTTGTTAGCTTGACATATAGTAATTTATAAAGGAGTATTCTAATTTTACTTTTAGTTTATTCTCATTTTATACAGTATTCATGGTAGCAATTTGAATGGGGATATTCATAGCTATTGTGAGTAGTTGTGATTGAAATAAAACTATTTTGTATGAAGTATTTCTATTGTTTTATGATTTATTAATTTTAATGTTTAAATAGCTTTTTCAGATGTTAATATAACATAAATGGGAAGTTGATGAGAAATGTCTATTATGATCATGTTGCTACATACTGATTTAGCTAATCTTTTTACTTTCCCATTTAGACCCCCATTAAGCTTGTTTGGGCTGTGGGCTGGTTTAAGATGCTGTCACGTAATACCATTCCAGGTATGGTATTATACAGATTCTAAATCCAAAACTTGTGGTATACTCGATTTAGACTGAGTCACAATCCAGGATGAAGGTGTAAAAATCTCAAAACATCAATTAGAATGCATTTTTTTTCACATATATTTATGCAAAGGTACAGGAAAATTTCTATTCAGGAAAAATGTACTTCAGTTTCACTGTAAGTTTTTAGTAGCTTACTCTTTCAAATGTATAGAATCTCAGTTTTTATTCCCCTCTTTCATACTGATCCACAGACATGACTAATACTCTAGAAAGCATTTGCTACAGGTCATGTTGCATACATTAAAATACAACTAGTCTCTGAAAATTTTGAAATTAACTAGATTAATTGTTCAAAATAATGAAAAGGTTGGTAGTGATACCATACATGATATAAAATTCCTGAAGGAAGGCCAGAAACAAGATTTGCAGTGTCTCTTTGGTAATTTTGGAATCTAAGTTACTTGAACATGTAGCAGGTCTGAATTGCACAGTAAAAAGATGGTAAATTTTGTATTGGTTAATCTCAGAAACAGTAGATGAGATTGCCAAGGCTTGGACACAAGAGAGAAAATTAGAACAAACTTAGGAGGAGATTCAGTTATTTGTGTGCTTTGTTATAAAAATAAAAGAAGTTTTTAATATGCTGGGTGAAACTTCTGGTTTAAATTTTTTAAATTTATTTGGGAATTGTTTATATGAATATAATGCTTTCTTCATGGAAGAACATTGTACTGTGGGTAGTTTATACTTGGTTTTGTATGTAGTCAGCAGAAACATTTGTACTTCATCTACTTAGTTTATATCCAAAATATTTCAACATATAATGATATTATTCTAGTAATATTTATTTTTATGACTAATACTGATAAGTTTTATGCAAGATATTTAACTACTGCTATCTGTGCAATTGGATATAATCTTCCAATAGTTCACTACATAATTGAAGTGCATACAATATGGTTACATTCTAAACCTGTGGTCATTGGTCAGTATTTTTATTTTTAACTTTACAAGTGGAACCTTATTGCCAAACTACTAGTTGGTTCTTTGGTTGGTTGGTTTTATTGGTTTTGGCTGTTTTGTTGCTTTTTTCTGTTTTTGAGATTATGATTTATGTAGAAATCAGAGAAAATATGAAGGCTGGTGTTGAGCCTCTGATGTTGCAATTGCAGCAAGGAACAACGTGGCTGCTACAAGTAGGAATGCCCTTACCAAAGTCTCATGCATAAAAGACATCTCACTAGGTAGATTTATAATTTTTACATTTTAAATAAACCAAATGCACATAGTGGTTTATTTCCTGTCAAAATCAAAAAGATTCCACTGGCTATATTTACCTGGATATTACAAAGAATGTCACTGAATATATATGAACATCTTTAGCAAATCAACATTCTGAAAATGCCTAGAGCTAATGTAATTTATTATGCATGGAAGAAGATGCTAAATATATTGGCCTTCAGCAGAAAATAATAAAATGGTTTGATTAGGTTTAATTTAATTATTGTTGTAAGTGAAAATCATCTATTCCTGCCTTCTCTGCCCTTCAAAGAATTCTTCATGGAAGAAAAGCAGTAAAAATCCACTCACCATGTTGCACACCAGCATTTTAGTCAATGCCATCATGAGGTCTTGTCCACTTGTTTTCTTGTCTTGTTTTTTGAACTGTAGCACCTGAGCTTCAGTTCTTTGCTGCCTGTACTCTCAGTATATATCTAATCTGGTGCCTTCCAGACCTCCTGCTGAAAAACAAAGTAAAAAATTTGCCAAAACTTTACAAGACTGAAAAGTTAAACTAAAAAAATGTAATTAAGATTAAGGTTAATGTTGCTGCTTCAGGATTTACCAAAGAAGACTTTTTTTACATTTCAGTTATTCTTGATTTGTACTCTGTTTGTGTTTGACTTCTCCTTATTCTTTCCTGCAGGAAGATGAACTTTCCATTATACATTTCCTGTATCCAATCATAATCATACAAGTCTTTTGTTATCACTTTTCCTAAAAAGCAAATATTTCTAGTCAACACTGTTACATTACAATTACTTCTTTTTCTCAATCCCTTGATATCATATACTGCAGTTTTAAATTAATAGGAAATCCGTGTGCTCTATCTAAATAGCTTCTTTTGGACAAAATTTTTTCTTTTTGGTAGGTTCTTCTGCTTTTCACAGCATAGAAGTTAATTGTTAATGTCTTTTTTTCCTTTAATCAGACTTCTATCATATACTATTTTCTCTCATAAAGAAAATCCATGCCAGAATGTAAACCACTTTTTTGACAGGAACCATATAGAAAAGTTCTTTAAATATCTATATTTTTATATGTGTGCATGTGTATCACTTCACCACTATAGAAAAATTTTGGAGGGTTTATAGAGACTGTTCTAAGTCTGTCTGAAAGGTGGAAAGAAGAGTATTTTCCAAGGAATCTTATATCAAGAGGACTCTGAAATCTAGGTAGCCAGTACTTAGACATTGCTAGCTGAATCTTTGTTTCTACATGGCTTCCACTGGAAATTTCTTCCACCCTACTTTGCAGAGTATATCCATACACATTCCTATTCATATACAGTTCATTTATATATAAGGAATTCTGTTGGGCAAGTAACAGGCAGAAGAAATATGAATCATGAAAGCATTGTTTACGTATAGTTTTCATTTACCTATCCTTATCTTTTCTGTCTTTTTGGCTTTTTCTTTCTCTTACATACTGCCTTTTAAAAAGTATATTTCATGCTATGTTGATTTCTGGATATCTCTATGCTTATTCCTACATGCTAATTTTCTTTAGAAGCTTTTGGACTATGAAAAAAGTAAACAAGTTCACAGAATGTCCAGCCCACAGCTGGATAAACACATCATGTGTTTATGAGCAGCTGGCTCATGAGTCAGGCACAAAGGGTTATAGTGGGTGGGGTGACATCAGACTGATGGCCTGTCACTAGTGGGGTTAAGCAGGGCTCCATCCTCAGCCCTGTGCTCTTTAATGTCTTCATAAATGATTCAGAGAGAGGACTGGAAGGGATGCTGGGCAAGTTCACAGCTGGTACAAAACTGTGTGGAGCTGTTGACTCCCTTGAAGCCAGGGAGGCCCTGCAGAGAGACCTTGACAAATCAGAGGATTGGGCAATCACCAACCATATGAAGTTAAACAAGGGAAAGTGCTGGATTCTGCACCTGGGATGGTGCAACCCTGGATGGATGTGCAGACTGGGGAATGAGGCTGGAAAGCAGTGCCACAGAAAGAAATGTGGTGGTTCTGGTTGATGGAAAGTTGAACATGAGCCAGCAGTGCCCTGGCAGCCAGGAGGGCCAAGCGTGTCCTGGGGGCATCAGGCACAGCATCGCCAGCCGGGCAAGGGAGGGGATTGTCCTGCTCTGCTCTGCACTGGGGCGGCCTGACCCCGAGTCCTGTGTGCAGTTTTGGCCACCACAATCTAAGCAAGACATTAAGCCATTAGAAAGCATTCAAAGGAGGCCCACAAGGGTGGTGAAGGGCCTTGAGGGGAAGCCAAATGAGAAGTGGCTGAGGTCTCTTGGTCTGCTCAGCCTGGAGAAGGGGAGACTGAGAGGAGACCTCTCAGTAGAAAGTCTACAACTTTCTAGTGAGGGGAAAAGGAGAGACACACACTGAGTGGTGACCAGGGGTAGGAGATGAGGGAATGGCCTGAAGCTGTCTAGGCAGAGGAGCTTTAGGCAGAATATTAGAAAAAGGCTTTTCACCCAGAGGGTTATTTGGCACTGGAACAGACTCCCCAGGGAGGTGGTCACAGCACCAAGCCTGACAGAGTTCAAGAAATGTTTGGACAGTGCTCTCAGGCACATGGTGTGACTCTTGGGGGTGTCCTGCGTAGGGCAGGAATTGACCTTGATATCCTTGTGGGTCCCTTCCAACTCCGTGATTCTGTGATTCTGTGATTCTGTGATTCTGTGATTCTGTGAAGTTGCCTTTATACTTGTCTTGATTGACAAGGCCTTTTTACTTTGAAATTTTTTTTCTATTCTGATTAGTGGTGGGAATTAAAAAAATGCTTCTAAGGTGCTGCTAGGCATAATTATGGAGAAGGGACACAACAAATACTATTACTGATAATTTTTCTATCTCATGTTTTTCACTATGCATGAGTACAGCTAAAGCATTTCACTCTGACAAATCAACAATATTGCACTATGGAAAAACTCTTTACTTTGTGGGTGAGGTTGGTACAGTTTGAGGGATGTAAGTGTTTGCATATTCATCTTTAACTGTCATCTAGGATTTTTTCAGATTTTTTTAGACAAACCAAGGAAGAGTAGAAATAACTAGAAACAATCATATGATGTGTCTTGGGCTGTTCTGCACAGGGCCAGGAGCTGGAGTCGATGATCCTGATGGTTTCCTTCCAATTCAGCATATGCTATGATTCTGTGTTTCTAGTCCTCAAGAAAAAGTAAAAATTTGGTTTGGCTGAAGCTTGCTGAAACAGAATTATATTGATTTTGGCTACTTCTGTTCAGTATACTTAGTTAATCTGAACATGATTTTTGTTATTCAATGTCAATAATTTTATTATGCTATAGTTGGAAGGTTATTAATTGCGAATAATATTTCTCATGCTAGAGAAATTTGGACTTTATTGTCCACAAGTTGCAGGACTATTTATCATTGTCTTGATGCTAACTATATATTTTTGTTAACATTCATAGTGAGTGTTCATACTACGAAGAACATAAGACTAAACTGAATTTAAATCCTGTTGCTAAACTGAAAGGTTTTTGAAATTATAATACCATAGAATTACAGAGTATTTGAGCTGCCCTGTCAGTGAGCATGACTAAGAGGCTAGCTCCATTCCCTTAATTCTCTCTATTCCGTTCTATCAAATATTTATACATATTTCTAGGATCCTCCTGAGCCTTCTCCATGGTAATATTAGGGCTGGGTAGCTTCCAGGTAGTCAGTGCCCTCAATCTCTCCTCATAGGATCAATGCTCCAGCCCCTTATTCCTCCTTGTGACTCTTTGCTGGACTTAGTCCAGTATGTCCATGCCTCTCTTGTGCAGGGGAGCTGAATTTCCTGTGCTAACTGTATACAGATGCCATTTCTGCCCTATTATATGTATAGCAATCCCTACATCAGCTGAAACAATTCCTGAAAATTTAGAGTTTCCTGCAAATGCTTCCAGAATGGGGTTCAGTCTTCACTTGAGAATTTCCAGGGGTTTTTGCACAATCTTGGGTTCAAACAGTTAAGATTAGTTAAATTAATCCATAAAACAACACAGGTAAAATAGGATAATATAGACTTGAATAAGAATGATTAATGAAAAAAATTGTCAGGAGTTGGCCTGCCCACTTTTTATAGATTGTAGCTTTACTGCAGCTATTCCGCCTAAAGACAAATATGAATTTACAATAACTTTTTTTTCCTGTTTATTATGCTGACTGGGATTGGGTAATCTGGTGCAGGGTTCTTGAAAATAAGAAAAAGTTAAGTTTACTAGTAAAAACAGGAGTTGCCTTCGGAGTTTCTCAGGACATTGTGAAAAACGATGAAATAAACTCTTGTCTTTGGCAGAGGTTAATGCTGGAGTGATATTAAAAGTAGTGTCCCTCTATGCGGAGATCTGGAATCTGCATTTTAGTGAAAATTTCTTAACATGGAACACAGTTATACATTCACAGGATAAGATTTGATCCTATTAAAAATTCATTCTTTTTTGTTGCAGAGTTACAAGTAATGCTTTACTTACCTTTTTTGTGCGTCCCAGAAGACTGAAGGTTTTGCATTGTACCAGTATTAAGTAGGTGACAGTTTTATATGTAAGAGCTTAAAATTTACATAAATAGCACAAATAGAGTATGGAGAATGAGACAGAAAATTAAAGAATGATGGCTCATCTGGATCCATAATAAGGTTATAGGTATTCTTTCATTGTTAGATAGAGGGTATCTCTTCCTGCCTGTTTTGGTTGGCCTTATTGTTGCATTGGCTGTGTTGTGGTATCACTCTGGTTCTTCAATTCCAGAAAAAAAAACAATCGATATGCACCTTTTCCAAAGCTCCTATAAATGACTGCACACATTATTCACAAAGAACTTCTGCAAATGAAGAGCTCTGGTCTCCTCCTGGCTAAAAATGCCCACATCTGGAATAAATCTAACTTAAATCACAAAATAAGAACAGTTCTATGCTTCAGATATCTCTTTACATGTCATAGCTAAGCCAGAATTTGACTCTGACCTCTGTTTTGCTTTTTCCTAAGTGTCAAAAAAAAATTTGATGTGTTTATTTAAACAACATATTTTCTAATGAACTTGTGAAAGTTTAAGACTCTATTTTAATATCTGCATGAATATAAAGATAAGATTCTTAAATATTGACAAAACTAATTATTTAGGGCAATTTCACTTCTCTTTTCTATTTACACAGAGCACCAAATTGTAATATTTTCCTTGTTTGGTTATTGGTAACTGGTCATGGATTTGTTATTCTGTTTCACATATATATATTTTAACATAAATGGCCATAATATAGCTTTGCTTGCATTGCTATTACACAATTTACATCTGTTTAAAGACATTTTGGCTAGACTACATTTAATATTAAAAGGATATAGCTCTTTTTTTTCTTCTTTTTATTCCTGTATCTCTTTATAATTGATTAATGTTCATTTGGATGAATAATTTATAGCTCATATAGCTTCTGGCTTATTAATTGTTTAGTTTCAGAGGAAGTAACAGAGTACTAAGGAGAAGCAAGCTGTCATTCAAAGGGACACATTAAATTTAAATACTCCATTGATGCATAGAGTAGAAGTGGTCAAAGTATTTAATATGTGCTTCTTACATCTAGTACTATACTTGTAAAGAAGAATAATGATAATGAAGATTAAAGAGAATTAGAATTTTTTTTAGATAGAAGAGGCGTTTGATAGCATATGATTTGGCAAATTTTATGTTGTTTTTGTTTTTCTTTATAAGTCTTTTTTTTCCACACTTTTGCTTTTCTCTCCAAGGCCAAGCTGGAAGAGGAGCAAATTGAATAAATCATGCTCAGAGTTAATAACAAACAAGATTAAATATGCAAATGATTAAATTATAAAATTCAACTTAAGTTGCAGATAAACCTTTTTGCCTTTGCAATTGAAATTAATTGATTAATTGAAATTAATCTCAAGATATATTTAGATCAAAGAATCAAAATTTGAATCAACATTGATTTTTGATAAGATATGCTGTAGTTCTACTTCATTTGAGAGCCTGACACTCACTAGACAGAACTTAATATTCATTTTGGGTAGATCAAGAAAAGAAGCTCTTCCCCTTACAGAGAGGTAATTAGTGTTCTTTAACATGTTTGATTTGGATGAAACATTTTGGAAAATTTTATTTTAGGAAATGCTAATGTCAACAACTTCCCACTATTTTTCTGTTATTATTTTACACATGGCATAGATAACTTCACCTTATGTATTTACAATGTGCTTTTTATGTAAGAGTAATTAATTAAAGACAGAATCTTTCAAGGGATATTGTGTCTTGGCTTTCTGTTCTAGTTATTTTCCAGTTCTTTGTAAGAAATCAATTATTTATTTTTATTACTGATGGGACGGAATTAAAAATAAAAGTCAAACACCCTGCAGTTGAATTTCTTTATTTTGATCTTGACATTTAAAAACTGGAAAGTTATTCTATATCATGGAAAACAGGTAATGATATATCTCTGTCTGCCAAAGCCAAAAAAGTTGTTAACGAGATACATGTATCCTTTTCTTTTCTTTACTAAGAATTGATAGCGTGTTCTGTAAGTAGATGACATAATCCCAAAATAATTTGCATTTTCCCCATTTTCAAAGCTGCATGCCTTACATTCAAGAGCAGAAAGAAAAGACGTTGGGAAACACATATTCACTGGTATACAAAACTGACAGAAAAAGTAAAATACCTTGCATATCCGTTATCTTTACCATTCTCCTGTCCTTATGAGCACTGCAGGAATCTCTCTTTCACACAAAGAAAACATACTGAGAAGGCAAAAAAACCTTTTATGTCAGTCATGGTCTCAAACAGCAGGAGGTCTCCATATGATATGACACCTGAAGGCGCTTTGATTTCTGAGTCTATTACCAGACACCTGTTCAAGTTCTTTTCCAGAAGCATCAGGTGTATACAATGGTGGGACTAGCAGGCATGATTGGTTCTCTGCAAACACCTTTCATAGCTCTGGCTATGAAGAATAGGTGCCAATTCTCAATAAACCCTTGTAGAGCAAGGCTCCCATAGGTCCTAGCAGCACCTCCAACGGGAGAACTCCAGGGTGCCAGTTCATTACCATACCATCCAATCTCTCAGTGCTAACTTTTCCCCTCAAACCTTTATATCAGTTGGCAGTGACAACTAATTCTCCAATTATCAAGTGTACTATAAAACAAGTAATTGCAGGAGAACATCCCTTGAAGATTCGACAGCCTGCAGTCCAACTGTTGCATTCTTTAACCCTTCAATTCACAATGAGAGCAGCCTGGATCATTGTCACTTACAGTCCATAATAGATCTTTCTCAAACTGAAGACTGAGTTGACTGAGACCTCAGCTATTGTGATTTCTGGGACTCTACTAACTATACCACTACTTATGTTTTCTGAGGTAGGATAAATTCAAAAAAGTCAATGAATCTCTCAATTATTTTTAAGGAAAGTCAAACCCCTATGACAGAGTCCGTATCTAAGAAGTGCCACACAAATTGGTATGTCTAGGAGAAACTGCAGTAAAAGAGTGGTAATATAAATATGAACTGAATGTGTTTTTAAAGAAAAATGAAGAGGTTTTTTTTAACATATAACCTCATACCTTTAACTAATGTTAAGTAGTCTGAAGTGGAGAAATACCAGAAGCTTTGAATTCAGGTATGCATGAGCAGAAAGAATCTCAGTGGAAATAAATAAATGTGATTTCATGCTCAGAATTTCAATATTTTTGTAGCTTTCAAGTGCCTTGCAGTGTTAAGTAAAATAATAGTTTCATCCTCCAAAAATGTTCGCTGCCTTCTTTCCATGCATAAATGGCACAGTGTTAGCATATATGTCACTTTAACGTTTTCACAAATGTTTTCTCAGTTAGATGCTTTGTATTCTGTCTGTCAGGTGCCAACATGTTCATGTACAAATAAACAGTGGATTGCCTCAGAATAGTTGGTAAAAGGAGTTCCAGAAAAATGTGAAGGAATCAATTGACATAATTGTTTGAACGGTGATTAAATTATGTTCAAGGTTTAAGTACAGGAGAGTAGTCCAAGAAAAATGGATCATTTCACTGAAACATGGCTATTCCCTTTAGCTGTCCCCTAAATCCTCAAAGTGGAAACAGACAAGTGGAAATAAACACAGAGGGTTTACTGGGAAGGGAAAAATCTTGTGTTAAGAAGGAAGGACCAAAATAAATAGAATAGGAAACAAGAAGAGCTAGTAATGTACCTTAAAAACACTACGTTGTCACATACAATTTCTAAATCTTTTGTTCTTACATAGACACATGAATTTATTATCATAATTGGTATGTTATGATGCTACTTAGGAGAAAAATTATGCCAAAATTTAAATTTGTTTCAGTTGAACCAATGCAGTGGGCAAATGCAAAAAAGAAAAATTTCTGTAATTACCTTTTAAGTTTACTGCATCACTACAAGTTGGTTTTAAACTGTTTTACAAATACTAACTACTTAAGAAAGGGTGGCAGGTAAAGGGTGGAAAAAAGTGTGAGTCCTTCTGGATAGATCTTACTTCTGTTGTGAAAAAGCAGTGTTGGGCACAATTGCCCAGCTGTCCTTGGGGCTTGGAGGTTAACTAACAATTCCTTGTAGTTAGATCCCTACTGTTTCCGAGTTAATTGGTCCACCCTGCCACATTCGTAGAGAAATCCCTGGAAAGCCAGTTCAAACTACCTGACATTAGACAGCATTTTCACAGGGGAAAATCAGGCACTTTGTTAAAGATCAAGAGACTACAACCTTAGAGAAGTGGGCCCTAAAAGTATAATCTTGAAAATTTCCTGCCTGTTTGTGTTTCCTTGCTATGATGTGAAAGAATTAGTAATTCTCTTAAGAAGGGAAATGCAATTTGTGATGGCAGTTTGCACCTGGCTCTAAGTCAAAGTGTTAGATAACAGACAGTTTACATGGATATCTGGAGTCTGTCACAGTGTGGGATAGTGAAGGGGTTTCTTACAGGACAATAGATTAGATTTGTCAGTTAATGTACCAGTAAAATGGACAGGAGATTCCTACTCAGTGTTAACTCAGGCACAGTTCACTGTCAGTGCAGGATCCATGTTGTATGATCCATAGAGCTTAGATGCAGCATAGAGACACCTGTAAAAATGTGAAAAAATTCAAATCTAGACTGTTTTTTCAACCATAGCTGAGAATTTAGATTTTTTTCTTTTTATTAAAGCAAAAATTTCTTTGATCTAGAAAACACCTACAGCCCTGATATCTATACTTCTACTCATTATAGAATCTGTACCTTTTTTTTTAACTCAACATTTTATATCTAAAATATTTTATTTGTTGCTTTCCCACCAGGAAGGTTGACACAAGTTTTCCCTTTTCTTTTAGGACTACTATCACTAGTTGTGATGTACAAGTCTTTCCTTTAGTTTTTCACTTTGATAGTTATGGCAATAAAGAAACTTTTCCTTTTTTTCCTCTTTAAGTAACACCATGCCATTTCACATAATTGCTATTTTATCACTGTTTTAACAGTTGTTTTAAATTTCTGTGGGAAATCTGTGGGATCAATGAGAAAATATAGATTTTCACAAAGTGTACCTAGAAGAATGTGGTATAATAGATATCCTTTTCCTGTTTAAGAGAAGTGAAAAATGTAGCTTGACTTACTGGATAGTCAAGGAAAAATAGAGAAAGTGACCAACAGAAGAATGAGGGATTGCAGACTCCCTCTTTGTGATTTCTCATTGTGCCAGTCTTGATGTAGCTTGCAATTTCATGCTCAAGATTTGTAGTTAACACTGGAACTTTTCTCAAGAAATTCAAACAATGTTCCACAACAGTGCAGAAGAGAAATAAGATAAAATTACTCCAAATGAAATCCATTCTCTTTTTTTTCTTTTTCCTAACTTAAACAGGAAGTAGCCCTTTTCCTGTGTTCTTTTGAGAAGGTTTTCTCTTTCCCGACCTCAAAAATAAGTTTATCTGAGATTTTTTTCTAAAAGAAATGAGACTTATGCCAATGCTCAGGTATTGTATGGTATACCAGCACTGTATAAAATGATGGAAGATCAGATTTATTTCATTATTACACTTGAGAAAGGAAATCACAACCTTGATTTTCTATCACTGGTAATTGAAGGGCAAAGACGTGTTAGAAGCATTCTTTATATTTTCTAAGTGCTTTTTTACATTTTTTTGAGGTGTCCCATTGCTTGAAAAAACACTACTGCTTAGATGAAACTCTTTGCTTAAGTCCAGGTTCAACTATCTCTCCAAACTGATCAACTTTGCCCTAAGAAAGACATATAATATTGTGTAGAAAGTAGTAAAGATAGAAGATTCACAAGTCAAACTGAAACTTTTTTCAGGCTTCTGACTAGCAGCTGCCATTCTCACCACTAGGACATTAATCCAGCTGAATGGGATATCAGTCTACTATGTTAGACCTTTTATACAAATAGATCCCCTGATAGCAGATAGGGATTATTAAGTTCAAAATAAACTGGTTTCTGTGATCTCATAAAAACACTAAAGAATTGTCTAGCTTCCTAGATCCTTTCACTCTTTCCTTGATAAGTTTATTCCACATCCCTTTTTTATGCCATGATTGGACATTGTTAAATTATTAGATTTATTCCAGAACTCAGTAGTCAAATGTTTTCTCAATTTGTCACTGCATTTTCAGTTGACAATTATTTACTTTAACTTTTAATAAATCACTGATTACTGTTATTTTTCACTGTGTGCAGGAATGGGCACAACTGAGAAACTAAACCAAAAGGATTAGCCTAATTTTTTGTTAATTAAAGCTACAAAAACTATAAGATTATTTTTGCTCTATAAAAGGAATGGTATTTTTTGTTGGCTTTTATTTTGTTGGTTTGCTTTGTTGGTTTGTAGAGCTTTTTAAAAAAGAATGCATGAATTGTGGTATCCAACTATTTTTGCCCCTATTTTTGAAAGATGTATCCACTTATGTACTGCATACACACATAATGTTGTGTCTGTAGTTCTGACTTGCCTGATAGATGCAAAAGACAAAGAAATGTATGAGCTTCATGCAAATAGAGCTACAGTAAGTGTTGTATATTATAGTCATATAAAGAAGTGTGCCATTTTATAAAAGAAAACTTAGAAGATATGTACTTCCTCTGAGCGTATCTTTTGAAAAGATAATTTAAAAATAATTTTTAAACCCTAATTGTTTTCTTCTGTTGGGTTCTAGTTTGAGTAGCTCTTCAAAGAAAGCACCTGGCTTATTTGTTCAATTCTGCATCAAGATTAGAAAGAATATAAATACTAAAATGAAATAATAGCTGAAGTAGTCTGCCCACCTATTTTTTTCTTCTGATTATTTTGTACAGTATCTCACCTTTATATATTAATATAATTAAACTAAGAATGTCAGCTCCTGCTTTGGGCTTAAATTGGCCTTTATAAACCAGCTTGACTTTTGAAATTTGTCAGTACGATTAAAAATTAGGTATAATTTTCAAAACAATACTTTTGAAAAAGTATTTACTTAAATACTTTTTCTCTAGGCTGCTGTTTTCCTTTTGCTCCTGAAGGTAATGTAAAAGGGATATTATTTGGTGCTTGTTTAGAATACATTTATGAAAAAGAACTGCTTTTTATTCTTAGAGAAAACTTCCTTGTAAGCAACTGAAAAATATCAAGAATTTAAAAGAAATGGAGTGTATGCTTAAGTGTGTTGCTTACAGTTCCATCCATGCTCATAGATTACAGAGGTAGTTTAATCACCCATAAGAAATTACCAGCGTCTCTGTTCGTGAAGCATGACATTTCAATTGCACAGCCAATAAAAGAATTACATGAAGAGGGCTGAAATGATTTACTGTATGGAAAGCCACAAGACCAAGGTTACCATGGTGAGCTACCTTTCTGTGCATACAAGGTCAAGTGAGAGTGACCTGTCAGTGGACAACCTTCAGTTCTAACATAGTAATATATTACATCAACAGTGGTTTGTTGATCAGCTTCTTAAATAATTGCAAACATTCTAATATTTTATATTTTTTTCATAGCTGAAAGTTTTGCAAAATATGGACAATAAGGAATAAAGAAATATTCATTTTATGCTTTAGCAATAGCAGTTTTACAGCATTAGATGAAGATCTGTGTTTAGCAAATTTTTATGAACTGTAATTGCATGCAGTAATATTTCTTTGGGTATGTTCAGAGGTTAAAAAAAGCTTACCAAGGGTATTCAGATATTTAATCTAGTCTGTATGAGATGCTAGTTGATGCCTTTCATATTTTCTGACTCTGCAATATCGTATATTGCAGAATTCTTCTTTCAGTTCTGATGGGGCTGGAGATAGGGAAGCTGGGAGGATTGCAAATAGTCTGTGTACAAATATTGTCAAAGAAAATATACAATTATAATTAAAATGCTCAGGAAAAAGGTCTGAAAAGCAGGGAGTTCATCTAATGGTTCTCTGAAAAATATTTTGTTGATGCATAAAATGAGAACTATACTAATAAATGTCTCTTGAATTACATATGCTGTAAGAAAATGAAACCCTTTGGGTTATGAATCTTGGATTTAAAGAGGCAGTCATCAAATATTTAAGATGAAAATGCAGTAACACATGCTAGCTGTCATGTGTAAGTTTGGTGAATGTTATGACAAGGTTTTTAAAACATTCATACTCAGAGTATTTTTATAAAAATGTTCATTAATTCAAACAGACATTCATATCTGGCAACCTGCATTACAGTCGAGATTTCTAGATGCATGAGAATCTTGGTATAGCCAAGAAAATATGGGTGAAATATATAGCAATCATGTTTAAATTATACATTATAAGGCATACCTATCGGTATGTTGTCATATTATGCATTAAATTTAGTGCATAAATCAGGTTGTTGTAATTCTGATGTCACCAAAAGGCACAAAATATGACAAACAGGACTAGGCATGTAGATATTATCGTACTCAATAATTCAATGAGCATTTGTTTTATGTAAATAAACTCCTGTTAATAAAAATTATACTCATTTATTTTACCACTTCCAAGCGATAATTAAAAAAATGTCCACTTTCTTGAAAATCATTATAAAATGTGAATAATGCATTTGTTTAATATCTTTATAAACAAGATCTTACCATCAGATTAGTGCTGGAAATGAAAGTGTTATTGATTTCTATAATAATTTCATAATACTGTTACACTGCAGTGCTGAAACTGCTAATCTTGTTTTTGTGGAGAACTCTATGCATTTAAAGCAGTGCTTGCGCTCTCACATACAGCATATCAACAATATTAATTTGATACAGGCTGCTATTGTTGAATCTGCAGAAAAAGTACCTTTCTAAATAGGGAGAATGGAAGAGGAAGATTTTTTTTAACTGCAGCTTTTAATATAATGAACACAACCCTCTGTTAAAAAATGTTGTAATACATGTTTTTTTCAGTAAATTCAAGTGTATTGGGTGGTAATATGCCAAAAGGTTTTCAGTCATCTTAATTTGTATTTGATATATGTACCATCCTGAGAAAAGTTTAGAGTTGTGATCTTAATAAATACCTGATATATTATGATTATGGGGCATCTATAATAGAGAGTACTATATAGCACCTGACCTTTCATCTGCTTTCCCATAAAAAAAAGAAAAAGAAAAAAAGAAAAGAAAAGAAATAAAAGGCAGGAAATATTATTTTCTGCCTTTAATTCCAGAATGTCATGATAAATTGGAAATTTTTTTCTTTTTTTCTCCTTATAATAATTAGTAGGTGCAGGCTTCCATAAGACATAAGGATCTTACCAGAACAACAAAAGACAGAAGTGAATACACGTGTTGAAAAATATTCAAGATCTACCTCATGCTAAGGAGATTAAAACAGAGCTGAAAACATTTTTCTATGGGCTCCTAATCAAGTTAGTGAGCCAAATCATGGCAAACCTGTGGACATCTTGATAAGACACAGCACACAGGGAAGGCAAAATTCTTGAACCTACCCTGTTTCCACCCTTCATCACTAGATCCAGCAAGCCTCTTGGCAGGAAATAAAAGACTTTTAATCTTCTGATCTTTATGGAAAGTAGCTAAATAAGTACTTTAAGATACCAGGCTTAGCTGAAGTTGAGTATGCTGCTGTGAATGGCTGTCCCAGCTGAGCATCATGTCAGAGCACTTCTATTCAGCTGATTGTTAGTGAGTGGCAGGCCGCTAGAGCCACTTCTTAGCTCTGTAAAGTGGCAGAAATCAAAGAAGGCCTTGTTGCTGAGCACAGAGAAACAGCAAATTATCCCAAAGTGCATTTTCCAGCTGCCTTGGAATGTTGTGGGAGCAAACATTGAAAACTGAGGGGTGTGTACTCACTGGTGAGAACTCTTCCACTCGCTTGCAGGACACTTCACACAAAATTTCCATACTTTATAAAGGACAACCAGTTAGGCTGCCAACTGTATCCTGGCCAGTAAAATATTATTTGAATTCATGGTGAATTTGATTCAGATGTTAAACTTCCAACTGAAGAACTGAGTATGGCAAAATATATTTATATGTATTAAATTTACAAAATTTTAGAATACCTTGTTTAGAGAGATTTTGCCTTTTGATTCCACTCTCCTTCACTTTAAATTACACAAAGGTATTAAAGGTCAGATGAACTATAATGATAGAAGAATGTCAAATTCACTGAATAGTCTTGTTTTCCTCTTTATGCAACAACACTCTACATAGTCAATTAAGGTATATATATTAAACTGAAAAGGTTGTGATACTCAGTACATAACATTTAAGAGAGATTTTTTTTTTGACCACTGATTCATTTAGAAGTATATATGAAGGTGAAGCCTTGTCTATTGGAAGGGAATATTCACTTTGCACAAAAAATTATTGGCAGCAGTGTAATGCAGAAGAGATTACTACCTATAGATTCCCTTTTTGCATTTGAAAGCAATCCAAAATGCAACTGATAATATTCAGAACTATGTCTGTTTTTATAAAAGAATTTTTCAGCCATTAAATATTTGTGAGGATATTAAAATACACATTGGTCTCCTGCTCCTTAAGGGAATTCTGGGCATATTTTTTCTGGAAGGACTGCTGGGTTCAGAACTTCTCTTCCTTTTCTACAGTTTGTAGGATTTGGCTCCCCTTTCAAGGGTATGAAAAGAATACAGCTTTAGTTTCGTTTGTAGTGTTTCTTATCATTTACTTCACAGTTTGACTGTCAATGTAGTAGAAGCTGTGCGTTTTCAATCTTACAAAATATCTTTGTGTGGATTTGTTTCGTCCAGTTAATACTTTCATGGTTTTGGCTGGGGCATAGTTAGTTTTCTTTGTAGTACCTAGTGTGAGCCTGTCTTTTGGATTTGTGGTGAAAACAGTGTTGGTAATGCAGAGATATTTCATTTTTCCTGAGCACCTCTTGCACAGTGCCAAGGTCTTTTCTGCTTCTTACCCCACCCCTCCAGCAAGCAGGCTGGGGCTGCATAAGGAACTGGGAGGGGACACAGCGAGGACAGATGACCCCAACTGACCAAAGGGGGATCCCACACCATATGAAATCATCATAATCTGTGTATAAACCTGGGGGAAGAAGGAGAAGGAAGGGGGGAAGCCTTTTGGTAACATAATTACATTTAATTCTTATGTGTATACAAACTTTATGTGCTGGTGAGAAAAGAAACAAAACACAGGAATAGGCAGCAACCTTTGTTCAGCAGGAGACAGTACAAGCACAAATCAAAGTAAGGCCTAAATATAAAAAACATAAGTTTACAAAATCAGAATTTTAAACTGGACATAAATCCTTGTTTCATCTCCTTTCAGCTGCATAAGTAGAATTCATACCCATGTGGAGGGAGAAAGGGGAGAGAAAGAAGAATCATTGTACACTAAGGATCTTATGCAACCTATTACAAGTGCTACAGGTATAGCAGATCTCCTGAGCCTCTGGAGATATATGCAGCCTTGAACATGGGAAAAAGATTGTTGCAACTATTTAATAGTAATATATTTAAATTAAGATGACATTTAAAGTAAGCATGCATTAGAGAAAGATGGAACTCGAATAAAGTAATATCCTTGAATATTCTAAACATTTTCATGATCTCTTAAGTAAAACTTCTGGGAAGTGTTAATTTTCTAAAGGCATTTTCTCTCTTATAATCCCCCTGTCTTTTTGTGATCTATAGGTTTTTCTATGATTGCAGTTTTTTGCTACAGATCTGCTGAATTGGCACTGCTAGTTCATATAACTGTAATACTGCATACAGCTTTCCAAGATTTGGCAAAGACTACTGAATAAGTATTTTTGAATAAATGTGTATACACTTCATAAGCTATATTTAGTGGATAGATGTTGCATGCTATAGCAGTGTCTAATACTTACCATCAGGGTCTTTAATTGTGAATTGTTGTTGTCATTTTCATTATGAGGAAGACACTTTATGAAAAAAAAAACCAAACCAAAACGACAAGAATGGTCCAGATGGAGTTTCTCATTTTGAATTCTTTTCCTTGGAAAACTGCAGGTGCACGATCATAATTTGACAATGCTGCATTATGGATTAGCTAGGGAAGGCTATTGTACAGTGAGCTCTGCAGCCGTCTCACTGACCTCCTTGAAGTCCAAGCATATAATCTCTGTGACACCAACACTGCTGCCAAGCTCATATTTAAGTGGTGTAGCTAACCAAGTCTTTGAAAGAATTGTTTTTAAAAATACTGAGAGACATGGACATTGAATTCTGGAAAAAGTAATTTTATGAATAGGAGTTGTAGCTCCTAAGGCTATAAAAAATAATAAAATTGCACTGATTAATGTTTGGCACTGTATAAACAAATGTTTATTTTAGATATTAATGAATTAATAGTATATTAATACACACTGATGACCTATATGTGATGTATTAACTTGCTGCAGTTTAAAATGCCTGAGAGATTAAAAATGCCTAAAAGGTTAAGCCTCTGAAATATTTTTAATAGAAAAAGATTGACTATAACTAAAATAAGAATAATCTGTGCAATAAATTATTGAAATACATGAACTAGTTTTATCTAGTTGTATGTTTTGGAGGTGGAAGATTGCTTAAGTTGAGAAAAAAAAATTCTAGAAAGGTATTTAAATCTAAATATAAACTCAAGATCTATTTAAGCATAGATTTTTGCATTTTCTGTGCATAGAGTAGGAATATATTGTTTTGCTGGCACAAAAATCTGTCTAGTGATAGATGAAGAAGCCTGTATCTTTCTAACTCTCTGTTAGCACAACTTGGACATATGACATTATAACAGTATATCATGCAAAGGATTTTTCTCTTTAAGTTCCTGGTTTCAGGAGCTGAATTCCTAATTCCACTTAGAGAGTTCTGGTAACTGACTTCGCTAAGACAGATTTTCTCTCTTAAAAAGAAAAGAAAAAAAAAACATAGTTTGGAGAAGCAAATTTCAGATGGAAGGAGTTTGAAACCATGAATTTATAAAGATAAGAAGGCTGTAAAATAACAATGGGGAAGGGGCTTGTCTGCCAATGTGGATGTAAAGAAGACATGAGTTTAGAGTAGAAGGTGAAAGGAAGAAAACTGTAACCTAAAGAAAATGGAGTTTTACATAGACCCTTGAATGGGTGCAGGACATTATATCCCAGCTCAAGTGCCTTTTCTACTGTCACTTTCTATCTACTTTGTATCCTTTCTTTGTCCAACTTTTCCACACCCTCTTACCATAAATGTCAGTTTTCCTTAGGTGTATCTTTTACCTTCTAAATTCCATCCGAATCTCTGGGTTTACATATCTGTCTTTAGGTGTGTGAATGCTAGTTCTTTTTCTAGCCTTGTCTACCACCTCTTGTTTTTATTAGTACTTACTTTGCAACCTAGGTGACCTTGTTTTTCATCACATTATTTCTACACCAAATGCTTTGGTTGCCCTTAGTGCTCACCTTTATATAGAAATTCAAAGCTCTCCTTGTATGCGTTCATAAAGGGAGGGAAAACAGTCGGTGAAAAGTTCATCAAAAGCAAAGACTGAAATTCCTGAGCATAGTAGAATTGAACTTTTAAAGGGTTTATTTATTTATTTCTTATTAGTTCCGTTTCGGAATGGCATTTTTCCATGCATTTTAACTTGCCTGTCACAAAAAAAAAATACAGTTTTTACAAAATTACAAAATTCTTCATGTTTTTGTCTTACACTTTTGACGTCTGCTTTTTTATCACAGAATCACAAAATGGAAAGGTTTTATGACATTAATATTGCTATTGATAACTTATGGTTATTGATTTCATTTCACATCTTTTCCTGGCTTATAAGCAGAGTGTTTTGAGTTTTTTGAAGTTTAGCATTAAACAGTAGTGGATCAGGATTCGTGTTTTGTGGACAGGTCCACTTGCAGCTATTGATACCAATATATAAACTAGGTCCTATTTCATCTCATATTAGCTGAGATTCTTTTTATTTTGGGATTCACTCCTTTATTAGCAGCAACATTCAGAAGATGCAAATGTATTGATGAACAGTAGAGGTTAATCTAGGATACATCTCATATACTGTAGCTCTTTTCTTTGATGTTTGTTTCAACCTGCATATTCTTGCACATTCAAGAATATATAGATCTTGGAAAGCACACCTGGATTTACAGCTTATATCTTTTGAATCCCTGTTCCTTTCTTAGAAAAAGTTTACTTGAATTACCTTGCTGTCTCTGTGTCCTTAAGCAGTTCAGAGATGATTACCCACAGTGACACGTTTGCTGCACTGCCATACACAGAATGACTTTCAGCCTAGGAAACATTTGTAAGACTACTGCCACCCAAACCAAAATGATCAATTGTTTTTTACTGGTCCAGTTTTCAGCTTCATTTCTTTCTTAAGTCAGCTGAGGGATATTTCTGCATTACCAGAAGATGCCATTTCAGTTTGCATCTTAAACTATACTTTGTCCCTAGATGATATTGTAAAATGAATTGCATTCAGGCAGAGGCTTCTCAAGCACAACTGCTTCATTTAACAGCAGCATATAAGCATTCAACTCCCAATCCCTGGAGTTCTCCCTTTGCTAACAGTTATGGCATCAGACTTAAACTGGCAAGGTGTTTTGGAAAATGCAATTTTTCTCAGCCAATTAACTTATACTGTGAACTATACAATGTAACATGTTTTTCTATTTTAAATACAGTAACCAAGAAACCTAAAGAAATCAGAAGAGGTCTTTTGTTGGCTTCTCAGATAAGAATAAAAATCAGAGCAGGATTTATCGGAGACTTTGGGTAATTTCAAATGGAGGAGGAATTCCTGTCTTTTTGTCTTCAAGAATTTGCTAATAAGAATAATCATACTTAAGTCTTTCAAATGCTGAAACAGGAATAGAAAATTCCATATTGATTCAAATTTTTGTGAAATTCTACCATTATAAAAATCTTAATGGGAGGACTAAGAGCTGATATACTGTGCGCTAAATTTTAGAATTGTGGAGTATAAACTGCTTATTTTATCTGACTGCTTTAGAGGAGTTCATGGATACTGCAGCACAAGACCCGTCTCATCTAGGGAAATCTTGTCAGGAGTTTATTGATAAGGAAGAAAGATTAATTATGTATTCAAGAAAACTAAGTTCTGTGACAGAAGTGAATTCTCCTTCCCTGCCTTAGGAGAACCATTGTTTACTCTTGGAGTTGGCTGGATTTGCAATGCGGTTGTACCCACATGATTGTGTACACTCCTCATTTTGTTCTGTTTTCTGTAAACTCATTTTTCTTTCATTCTCTGTCCTGAGAAGACTCAAGGAAGAGAAGAACTTAACTGTGTTAACTACACCAGTCAGGGATTAGAGTATTATTCTGTTTGTTTTGAGATAGTAGAAAATACCTGGTAATGAAGTGAAGACAGATTTAAAGAAGACATTAATTGACTCAAGTAATCAGCCTCCCTGAAAAACTGGAAACAGATGACTGTAGTGAATTTTAAAAATACCTATAGTTCTTTACATTAGAAATTTTACTGACCATTGTCTGGAATTGGATATTATCTCCTTTATGAAAATGTGTTGAGAAAGTATACAGTCACAGATAAATTTTCAGTCAGTTTTTAAATTTGGTTTTGTCGTGCATGCAGTGGGATTTGCATGGATGGTTGATCATCTCCAAGTTTTTCATATTTTATAGGTGTAATAACAAAAAATAGAAAAAACTCCATCAGTGTCATATATGGGCTTCTTTGTTCTGGCAATTTGCATTTTTAAATTCTAACAGGAAAAAAAAAGGTTTGTTTTTAGGGAAATCCCAGTATCTAATGATGAACAAACAAAATAATTTCTGTACTTCTCTTTAGGGCTCAGTTTTGTGACCTGTTTTGTTCACTCCTATGTGCAAGAAGGTGAAGTGACCCAGTACGTTGCCATGCCCCAGGCTATGCTATTTCCAGGTTGATTGCATGTGATATCAGTTCAGTGCTTGATACTTTTCCAGCTTACAGAGACCAGCATCAAATGCAGTCATCTTAAGCGCATTTTAGGCTAGATAAATATGTATAAAGAGAGGGAAATTTTGAAATTTAGCCAATGAAATATTTTCATCCTTAGGTAAAACCATGATCTTTTCCTTTACAAGATGGCAAAGGATCTGCTTTGCTTTTTGGGCAAGAAGATTCATGAGTACCTCAAATTCTTGTTTCATTTGCAATTTTTTTTTCTGTTCCAGCTGTAGGTGTCAGTGCTAAATTTCTCTTCCATCACTAATGGTTAGAAAAGTGCTTTAATTTCAATTACCCATTGAAGGTATGTTCAGGATGTCATGTAGAAATTTTTTTATAAGAAAAGAGACTGCATTATATATTTTAGTTCGATTAGTGGTGGAGGCCACAGATAATTCCTATGTTTCTAAACCTTTGTAATATTTAACTCTGTACACCTGACAAGAGTCTTCTTCAGTGACCAGATTTTGGTGTAACAGGAGAAGCTATTTAGCAAACCATTTTGAATATAAGAGAACTAAAACTTTGTATCTTCCAGTATCATGGTCAAGATGTTAAAACTAACCCAAATTCTATCTATTGAGACTAAAAACTAATATAGAATCAAAAAGTTAAAATAGGAAAACAATAAAGAGAAAAGTGAAATGATAAAGAATACAGAAAAAACTCCAGACAGAAACCCATGAAATGTTGAAAACTGTTTTGTAACTCTTGCTTTGCAAAATATCTTTTTTATTTTTCACACAGTCAATTGTTGTTAGCAGGAATCAATTGAGGTCTTTTACTTCAGTCTTCTTTCAATGCTGTTAGTTTTCAAAAATACATTTACAATAATTATCCACAAAGTCTGATTTACAAAGGTGTCCCTTGATGCTTATCCAAAAAAGTGGTGAATGAGGTGATTAACAGCATAATACTCTACACATGTACACCTCTGTAGAAGGCCAAGGTTCTTTTCAAGGATCTAGGTGTGAAGCTGAATGCTCAAAGTCAAGTTGTATGTTTTTACAGATCACAGAGTTCAACAAAGGGACTGGAGAGTCAATAGTCATGAGAGCTTCTTGGTTTGTAGAAAAGTTCCATTCCACTAAATGCACTTCCTCAACTGACCTCTTGGCCAAAATTTACCTACAATTAAAAGGTGCATCTCCTGCACAGGATAGATGAGAACAGTGTCTTCTCTGCTAGCAAAAATAGAAACAAATTTCTTGCAGATCTGTTCATAGCTTTGTGTGCTCACCTGTCTTTCCTATTCCCTTTAGGTTCCCAGAATTTTGAGTCATCTGCCTAAACTGGTAGCTTCTGCTTTTTCTCTCATCCTGCAGTTCAGATATTTCTTGAGGTGTATTTTTAAATTTAGAAACCCTACTATGCAGTGGGATTTAAAATTAGAACAATAGATATTAATGATTCTCCTATAAAAATATTCTTTCTGTACCTATAAAAACTTGCTTTCTTCTTGCCAGTGCTGGTGCTAAGAGGTGAAGAAATTCAACAATATGAGGGATGACCCTTATTGCATCTGTTTTTCAGAGGCAGAATCTCGCTTCTAATGTATCTCCTAAATTTATCTCCCTTTGAGTATAGCCAGTAAATTAAGTTTCCAATTTTCTTTCCTAATCTTGAGACCTCTGAAATAAGCATTTACCTTTCATATGTTCCAAGTCAAGAACATTCTTAGTATTCACAGGTCCAGAGGCATCTGGAAATTTCCTGTGCTTTTCATTTTACAAATTTAGCCATTTCTACTCAATGGCTGTCCAAATGGATAGTGGCCTGAATTAAGTTTCACCATGTAACTGTTGAAATATATCCTTCTAATAGAATCAGGGCATAATCCCCCAGAAATCAGACAATATTACTGGCATTGTTCAGAAACTTTTTCTTCATTTCCTGTCATACCACCACTGAAAGCAATATTGTTTTGGGTTGCTGAAGGCAAATATGGTTCTACATTTGCTGATTTCTTTAAGTGCTCCAACACTGCTTTGCTAGGTTGTTGATAAAGCATTTCCTTGGAGTTATTTAAAGTGTGCATGTACATTCAAGCTATCAATAGAAGAAAGAGAAGTTACATACTTGTATAATCTTTGAGATTTTGAGTCAAAAAGCACAAGTTTTCTGGTTTCTTTTCTCTTTCAAAACCCTTTGTTGTTTCTAGATGTACATTCGTTTAGATGAACAGGAACAGGAATTCTGTTACCTTATCTGGGTGCTGGGCATGAGTAATTGAAGAGTCCTAAGTGAGGAGGAAAAGGAAAAGAAGGCTATCTACAAGTAACAAAATGGAAGTGTTAGCCTCATGTTAATGTATATGTGGTCATTTCAAAGCTATTTATTTATTTAAATACTGCTCTTATTGCCGAAAAAGGCTCAATATTTTCTGTCATTTATCTTCATATGTACCTTTACATTTTCAGAACTATGTTGTGAGAAAGGGCTGTGGATGCTGAGTTATGAAGAGGGACTTGTTGCACCTGAACCGTCAGCACGAGATTACCATTGACTAATCTGATTGCCTTCTGTGTTGGAAGGATTGGTTACATGGGCCCATGTAATATAACTCAACTTAAACACAACTTTTAACACCCTTTTTGATTGTATTTTTATTTATAAGCTGAGATGAATATGTTGGATGAATGGATTGGTAGATGGATTGAAAAATGAGCACGCATTTGGACTCTAAAGATAGTAATTAATGGCTCAGCTTCCAGATGACATCCAGTCAATACTGCTGCCTTTCTTATTCAGTTATTTTCATCGATGAAAATATTTCAAGATGGTGAGATAGAATGGACCCTCAGCAAATTTTCACGAGGCAAAATTGGGAAGGGAAGTCTAAGTGACACTGGACAGAAAAACATTGAGAAACAGAGGGGCTGGGCCAACAGAAACCTGATAAGTTTAGAAGGAGAAGTGCAAAAGCCCTGTACATCAGAAAAAACCAGCCAAGTGCATCAGTAGAGTTTGGAAACTAATTTACTTGGTAGCAGCTCTGCTAGCAAGGGAAGGAGAGGTTATAGTGTCTTGCAAGTTGAGTATGAGCAATGCTGTCACCACAAATAAGGCAAGCTGGGCTAGATTTGAAGGAATATGGAGAATATATCAAAGAAAGCTATTGTTCCTTCGTACTTCACATGTATTTTGTTTATGCCTATCTTGCAGTTCAAGTAGGATGTTGGAAAACTGGAAAGAATCCAAAAGAGTGCTAACAAGGGTAGAGTCTTGGTTAACCATCTTCATGATTACAGACCTGAAGAACAGTGACTTCAACTAGAGATTGCTTAACCCAGTGAAAGAAAGACTAAAGAGACCCTTAATAGCAGTCAGTGCAATTTGAAGGTACAGTACCATGATGATGTGCTGCAAGGTACACTAACTCTCCTCACTACCAACACCTGGTATACTAAAAGGCAAAAGTCACAAGTTTCAACTTTGCATCAACATTAGAAGAAGTAATGACCTCACCGGGAGGGTCACATTGTACTGGAACACTTTATGAAGTTGAGTGATGAGATCTCCATCCTTGGGGTTTTTTCAGACCAGTCTAGATAAAGTCAAAGTTGACCCAGTCTAGTACTGGCTGGGGTCCTACACTGAGTGAGATGTCCAATTAAGTGACCTATATCAACATTTCTATGATTCTATGCTTTGTTCTACTGGATAATTGCATATTTCTGTTGTCTTTGTACTCTGTATTGGGTGAAAAAACACAGTCAAGGTCTGTGTCCACTATGTTTATTACATATGTAGACAAAATGGTATAGGAATTCAATGATTAATTAAATATTTCCTTTTCTTCCCATGGCCATTGGAAGACTTATATACTATCAGAACAAAAGCTTTAATGTCATAATCCCTAAACAGTAGCAAGAAACATGTATTGTTATCTTCATTCCCCAGGATTCCTAACAATGTTTGTATAAATTAAAAACTGTTAATAGCAGAACACTGTAATTGATTAGCTTCTGTATGTTTACAGCTCTCTTTAATTGCTTAAAAATGCCATTTGTCAGCTTCATGTTCTATTGACAATGTTATTGATTTATCCGATTTGGGCTTTGTCTTGTCTCTCGTACATAAAACTCACATATGCAGTTCAAATGGGAAATGACTCTATTGATTTCCTTAACTTGAGCCCAAATGCTAAAGATTTTTGGATAAGCTTTCTCATTATTTAAGCCAAAATCAATAAGAGAGAGCATCTTTTAATGAAAGAGCAGTTTGAGCAACGTACTTCAGAAATGGGGTCCTGTTCATCCTTTGCTTTACAAATCGATCTCTTTGGTTCCCTAAGTGAGGTCCAATTGGTTGACATTGTGGTTTGTCTTTGTGTGTAAACTTGCAGCTTCAGAGAGGAGAAGATGAGCTACAGACACAGCAGAAGAAAACACTTTCTCTGCAACAGGAAAAGGATGATCATCTTATTGAGGTATCACACTGTATGTTGTATGTTCTGTAAAATTCTTGCTTCTTAGAGCTGTTTTAAAACTATATAATGTATGGGAAAAATAAGATGTTTTTCAACCCTATCTCTTAGTTTTTTATTATTTATTTGTGTATTGTTCTCATACTGTTTAAAAATGTTGCATACTTAAGCGATACAAGCAGTTAATTTGGAACTGTCACCTTTTATGATTTTTCTGAGTAAAATACTATCACACTACAGTCCAGTCACATTGCTCTGTTAACCTGTTAATTTGTTCTGGTTTTATTTCAGCTCCATCCTCAAGAAATTAGACTTAGCAGCTCCAGACTAAGCCGTGTAAAGTGAAATCTGAGATAAAAAATGAAGAGCTGAAGTTGAAGAGCTGCAGAATGGACTGGGTATATCCAGCTAGTTATATGGGCAGGCCAAATGTTCAGGTACTGTACTAAGATATCATTAACTGACCTGAACTACATAAATTAAGCTGATTATGCCTTCACTTAATTAACTGAGAATGACCTATTGATGTATAGGCAGAGCAAGATAGAGACTACATGCTGCACTGTACTAAATTTATAGGTTTTCAATTAGTTCTATTATTGACCGAGACTACTTAGAAAGGGAGTTTACTTTTATGTTTTGTAGCAGGTTTTTAATTTAGGAAGTTATTTGAAAATGTTCAGTTTGTATCTCTTGAATGATTCAAAAAATGATCCAGTGAAAATTGTTTTTCAACTATACTCCTGGCTGACTAACACCTATAAAATGTTTGTCTTTCAAACTGCTGTTATGACTTATTATAAGTATTGATTAATAATGTCCAAAATATTAATACTCTTCAAATTTAAGTAATAATAGTTTTAGAAATAATACAACCAGGTTATTTGTTTAAAAGAATATTTTAAAGGAATACAAGAAAAATCTCCACAAAAATGTGATCATTTTATTATAAATATAAATAGAGATTTTCTTTCAAAAATTGTACGTTTACTGTGACTTTTAGTTAAGGTCCATGCAACACCTCATAGTGATTTTATAAATGTATTAAATAATCTCAGTAATATATTTACAGATTTTGTTCAGTGGAAAATATGAATTTGTCTAATATAGGGATTTCTATTATACAGAATTATGGAGTCAATTAGAATTTAGTTACAAATCAACTTATGCTGTAGATGTGGTTTCAAAAGACCACACAATTAGGAACCAAATAGGAAAAAATATAGCTGCTAATTAGCAATACTTGTCAAATGTTGGAGAAAAGTAGTAAGTTTCAAAATATTAGCATGTCTTAGTTGTAGGACTCTTACATGAGACTGATGATGCTTTTGTAATGTTTCTATTTTAAAAGAGATATATTTTGAACAATAAGAAAATAATAAAACATCTTACAGATAAGCATGTTTATTAGTATACCAATTAAAACAAACCATCATGTATACTTAGCTAAAAAGACCATGACTGCTCATATTTTAGACCCTGACCACAGTTTTCTTTAGCTCATTGCTAAGTATAAATTTTTGGGGAAATGTACTTTCTCTACAGACACGGGTTGTTTAAAGTACATATCTATGACCAAAGTTAAGATGAATTCTGCATTTTTTTTCAAACAATGGTACACTAAATGTTGCTGTCTTTACTGGTGAACTTCTCTTCAAGCTTAAAAAAATTAAACATTTTATATACATATATTATGCCCTTTGTAATTCAGCAATCACTTTACCAATATGTCTCCTGATGTTTTCCCAGTCTATACTGAAAACTTGTGCACATATGCAGATCTTACTCTTCCTTCAAATGTCGTCCATAAGCCTTTGATATGTACTGGTCATATATGGAATACAAGATGCATCATGGAAACTTGATCCAGGTCCTTGACTTCACTGTGGTTAGACTATAGTGGCAGCCCCAACATCTGGTCTTCAGCTGCTGTCCAGTTTCTTTGACTGTTACTGACCAACCAAGCCAAGTCTCTGTTTTGCCCCCCTTATTGACGTGTATTAGCACACACAGCTTGTTACTCTGCTATAGAATAATTTTCTTAATTTTTATGTTGACTTGTTTACTAGTTCATTTATTGTTTTTGGTAAATGGCTTATGAGTTCTACCAGTCACCTAACTAGTCACCTAACACCTGTCTGTGTCTCAGTGTTTTATCCGTATTCTCTACCAGTTAATTTATATTAGCTTCTTGTACCTCAGATCTTCACCTCTTAGCCCATATCTCCATATTTATCCTCCCCCTGTAAACATTTGCCCAGGCCTTTGCCTTTTTTTCTCTATCCTAGCTGCCATTGACATTTCTAATTATCTGAATCACTTTTAAAGGTTCATATCTACCATTTAGATCTCTTTCATTAGGAGGTCTTATTCTGTGGATTCTTTATACACAGGATGGTCAGAAATGAGAGTTTTCTGCTATGTGATTTTTCTGTACCTTTTCTCTTTTCACTGATTTGAAGCAGTTCATACATCAGCACGTGTGCATCAGGTGCAGCATTGCCAGCCAAGCAAGGAAGGAAGGGGATTGTCCCACTCTGCTCTGCCCTGATGCAATCTCACCTTGAGTCCTTTGTGCAGTTTTGGTCATCACAATATAAGGAAGATATTAAAATATTAGAGACTATCCAAAGAAGGGACATGAAGATGGTGAAGGGCCTTGTGAAGAAGCTGTATGAGGAGCAGCTGAGGTCACTTGATCTGTTCAGCCTGGAGAACAGGACACTGAAGGGACACCTCATTGCAGTCTACAACTTCCTCATGAGGGGAAGAGGAGGGACAGACACTGATCTCTTTTCTGTGGTGACCAGTGACAGGACCTGAGGAAATGGCCTGAACCTATGTCAGGGAAGGTTTAGGTTGGATATCAGAAAAAGGTTTTTCATGCAGAGGGGGAACAGGCACCCCAAGGAAGTGGTCACAGCACCAACCTGACAGAGTTCAAGAAAGTGTTTGGACAATGCTGTCAGGTACATAGTGTGACTCTTGGCTATACCTGTGGGTCCCTTCCAACTCAGCAGATTCTGTGATTCTGTGTTTCTGTGTTCTCACCCATCTTTATTGTTTTCTCTGGCATCACAAAGTCTTATCCATCCACTCACAGCCTTAAGTTATCCTGTTTGCTTCCTTAACTGCTTTTCCCAGTTGCCTGAGGAATCTCTACAAATGCTCATGACTCCCACCTCTTTCCTTCTTTGCTACCATAATCTCGCTGAGCAAACATTTCCAGCTGAAGTAGTCAGACCATTTACCTCCCGCATCATTTCAGCCATGCCATGTTTTATTCTTCTCATGTCTCATGAAATTAAATTTTTTTTCATTAACTCTCATGGGTTTTTCTCATTTCTAATAGTTGTCATTTCTGTCACATGTTTCAAAATCCTCCATTTTTCTGTGATGAGGAATTTCTTTTTCTTCTCCTTTATTGGCTGTCTTTATATTTTTTTCCATTAAAATCTTGAAACATGCTGTGTTCTTCTTGGATTCATATTTTTCTTAAACTTGTTCCTCTTAGTCCACCTTAAGGTGTTCTTTAAATAAATTGACCAGGCAGTGATTGCTCTATTTTGCATCAGTGGAAGAAAGCTGATGAATGAATCTTTCCTCTTCTTCTTGTCTCCCTGACAGGAATCCAGACCTTTGCACAGTGTGTAACAATCAAGTTTTACAGCTTGCGTATTCATGTTGTCATATTTTAATTACAGTGCTCAGTTCTCTCTTCTTCCTATTTATCACATTCACTTACGATTAACTTCAAAAGGTGTTATGGATTAATTAGGTCAGGAATCATGCCTACTTTTGTGCTTTTTTTAAAACTGGTCCAGCATAAAAGACTGCAGTTCTTATTATAAATGTAAAGGTAATAGGGTCTGCTGCTGGTAGGGATTCTCATGCTGTTTGTGCTTCCACAGCTGATTCTCAGGAATTGTTCAGGAATTTGTATAGGCTTAGGCTCTTTTCAACAGGCAATACATGTTTCAAATCATGGGTACTGACTGATCCATGATCACTGACCTCAGTGACAAAGAGTAGTTCCTGGTACATTTAATTTACTGGCATGGATGCAGTCTCTCTTGATCCTGATTGACTTTTGATTAATGCCTTTGCCCAAAAATGGTAGTTCCTCTAATAATTGCAGTAATTTAGGCTGAGAGAAGATGAAATGGAATTTGTAGTACTATTTTGATAGACTGAGAAGAAGTCTGACCAAAAGTCATCTTAAATTACTAAGAAGTTTCAATATGTGCAGCACATGTAGCATGTTTTTTTCAGAGATTGATACATTATTATTTCTGCCTAGGTATTTGCTTGCCTGTCAAAAATGGAGGACTGCTCCTAAAATGCCTTTTCTAGCACAGTTTTGACCTGTAAGGCAAAGTAAGCAGAATTCTGTAGCTGTCCTTGAAGGATATTTAAGCATCACAGGCAGTTGCGAGTATAGGTATTCATACTGAATGACAAAGGTGTTATTCATTCATTCGACAAAACTCTCAGACCTCTATCACCCTCCTGCCTGGGTTGTAGTTCTCTCTCTGTAGATTTCTCAAAGAGGCACACTAAAGAAACTTGACTTTGTGGGTTACAGCTTGTTATGTCTGTTTTCTGCTCTGGAATGTTTCTCTCAGTTTGGTAAGAGATAAGGAAATATGAGAAAGAAAAAAATGTGTCAAAGAAAATTATTTGTGTGTTTTACTTTAATACTCTTTTCTCCAGTTCTCTGCCCCAATATCTTACTTTCTCTCCATAGACAGATGTGTTACCATGTACACTGCCCTTTTGACACCTCATTTCTCACTTTCTGAAAACCTTTCTCTGTAACTTAGAGTAGGTACTCTTCAGCCCAGTTTGATTCCGAACAGAATTATTGGCAATACACCCAGGGCTTTATGATCTTCTTCCTTGCCTCCCTTTGGAACAGTTGCTTCATCTCTGACATGCCTAAGGTGTCAGTTTATGCACATCTACACATTAAGCTCTCTATTTCTCTATTCCTGTTTTCTTTAGTGTTCTTTTTTATTTAATGTGTTTTTCAAGCATTTTTCTTGAATGAGGTAAATCAGGTGTAGTTGGACCTTAGACCTAATGGATTTGTATGGTTTCTTCCTGGATAGGTGAAAAGTTTGCCTCGGAGGTTTGCCCTCAAATATAAAACAAATACTCTCCTAAAATTATCCAAAAAGAGACCAGATGAGATAAACTGAAATACCTCTACTTTTTAAAGAGCTGAGGAAAATATTGCACTCTAAGTGGAACTCTCAATTTGCATTTCACTGATGGGGTTTTTCTACTGACTAGCTGTTGAATGCTATCTTATATCATGATTTTGCATGAGTAGCATTCTCTGAATGCTTGTCCAACTATAAATCCACACTCTATGTGTTTGCACTGCAAGTATGTTAAAAGAACTCAGTGGTTCTGTATAACCTTTAAAAATATATAAAATACTAAAAAATAATGACTAGCACACAGCTCTTGTCCTTAGCAATCCAAAATTGTTTAAAATATAGATTTGGAAAAGGGGAGGGAGAGAAATGTGGGTAGTGAATTTATAAATAAGCAAAAATTGAAAATCTATAACAAGTATCCTCTCTCAAGTGTAACCTCTTCACAGGTATGTTCACATGGTGCATTTTTCTTAGCATTACTTTTCCTTTGTGGCAAAAGTTACCTGGAAATTAATCTTGAAATCTTCTTAGAAGAGCAGAACCATAGAACAGCTCCAAGAAATGCATCCTTTGAATGTCCTATCCTGGAGAAGCAATTGATGGAACTGAATATGCAGTTCCAAGTTGCCACTCTGCCAGTCTCAATAATACTGGCAGCCTTCACTGAGATTACTACAATTAACATTCTGGCAGATTTTTCTTGCTGCAAATCATCATGTTTTCTCTTTAGTTGCTCAATATGTACCTAGACATGTCTGTGTCATTTGATTTTTCATAATCACAACTGAAATAATTATTATATTGTGCTACCTTACTCATAATTTCATCATCATACATGTTTCTTCCTCGTAACTTTTCCATAATAGTGAAAAGTTATGGGAGAGAATAATCATTTTAATTTTAGCAATATAAGCTTTCGATAATGTATGTGTTTTTCAATGTAATGGTATGCTTCTGTATAAATCAAGGTATTTTATTTGCTAATACTAAAAGATGTATCAACTTTAAAAGTGAGTATTGATGTTTTATATATTGCTTATATAAAAGTTGTATATACAGTCACAAAGCTCACATTTCCACAGCTTTTTTTGATTCTTTCTTTGTAAGCATTCAGAAGGATACAAAATACTTACATGGTTTGTCAGGTTATATCATGTGCTGATAAATCTTATGAAAAAATGCCATGTGGTATAATTATAAGACAATTGAACTGCAAAAAGGCCCACCTCTGTGCATGTAGTTACAAGAATTTTGAGTCTTTCCCAGACAAAGCTATTTCCAGAGTTTTCACTAGTTTTGTTCATCAATTTACTTGGGTTACACCTAAATTATACCTTAATTGATAAATGACTGTACAGACACCAGATGGATGGAGGGTAAAATGGGGATCTTAACCAATGCTTGAATCAAAATATTAAGAAAAAGTTTTGAGTTGTCTTGCAAAATTATGAAAATACTACTGGAATGTACTGGGTTTGGATGGGTTGAAGTTAATTGTCTTTATAGAAGTCTATATATGATGCTACATTTTTTGTTGGTGACCAAACTAGAGTTGGCAACACACTGAGATTTTAGCTGTTGCTGAACAGTGCTTCCAAAATGTTCCACAGTGTTCTGTGTTTCTCACTCTGGCTCTCCAGGGAGCAGGCTGTGGGTGTGGGCAAGAAGTTGGGAGGGGAGACAGCCAGGACATTCATTTTTTGAGACAGCTCTAGGTAGCTACAAGCCATGATCTGTTTTCACTAGGGGAAAATGGAAGAAGAAAAACAGAACCTGCTTCCTAGCTCTGCAGGAACAGCAAACAAATGAGGAATGATGGAATGAAGTCCTTCTAAAAAGAGATGTAGACACTGACTGGTTCCAGTGTATTTTCAAGCTTTAAGATTGACAAAAATCTAGAGTGGAAATGAGTGGAAGAAATCAGATAGTAATTCTAGATTTTTGTTCAGTGAGATTAAAGGTGAGTCCAGTTTGCAGTATATATGTACTTCTGAGAATGAGAGAAGGCATGGAAAATGCAAAAAGCAGGACAAAGGCTGATGGTAATAACTGTAAATAATATGGAGTTGAAAGGAATTTCTTGCCTAGATAGAAAATAAGTGTCCTTAGATTTACTTGCAATGGGAGAAGTTAATTACTTAATGAGAGATGAAGAAAGTGAAGTAGTAAAAGAAGAAGAAGAGGAAGATTACTGATATTTTATTCCTCATTTCCTACAAAATTTAGTCTTATCTGATCACACTTCCAATCTGTCCTCTAGGGATTTCAAAATCAAAACTAAAATCCAAACCTCAAAGATCATTTTATAAGTTTTGCAAAAAAAAGCAGCTACATTGTGAAAACTCAGAATACCACTCCCTTTGAAAGGCAGGGGCTGACTGAAAGCTAATCAAATTAAACACAGGACCTGGTGAGGCTCAGAGGAGCAATGTGAAAGGCAGAGAAAGAAGCCTTTGCAACCTAATGGAGCACACTGAACTGGCCTCTCCTTATACCATCAGAGGAGAACATTTAGCCTATTGCCCTTGATATAACATCCATCCAACATCCAAAGAAATAGAATATTTGGGGTTGCAAGGGACTCTAAAGATCACCTCAGTGGTGGGCAGGAACAAGTGTGGTTCAGCAAAGAGAAAAGAAAATAATCATATGTACCTGGCTGTACCCTGTGCTATGTCACTTCAGTACATTCTGCAGTTTTACTAAATCCTATTCCTTCAGTACATTCTGCAGTTTTACTAAATCCTATTTCTAACTACCTTGCGGGCAGGCTTTGTCGTGAGCCTGTACATTTGAATGGTAGCAAATTCCAACCTGGACAAACAGATGAGTAGAATAAGATGTGTGACTGGCAGCAATGAGAGAGAGAGAATGAGTTTGAGACAACATGGTCTGAAGGATCCATGGGTCTGCCTGTCAAAAATTGGATAGACCAGGATCTGGGAACCCCACTTTGACTATCACTGGCCTGAGGTTGGAGAGGTTTTAATGTGTGTGTGTGCAAGGCTTCAGTCAGACAAACGGATGGGTAGGGAGAGAGGTCAGAGTGCCAACCTCCAGTGTAGGAGCACAAGTCAGAGAGCTGAGAGTCCAGGGGCTGAGCAACTGCAGGAGATCAGCATCTAGGGGCCAGCTAAGGGGCAATCCTGTGTTACGTCTGTGTGTCAAACTTCAGTCCTTGTCAAACGGAGACAAAAGAGAAAATTGGACTCCCTGTGCTGTTCACAATTACACAAAAGCTGTTTGTGTTGATGTGGGCCACAGTATGGGCCACATCATTCTCACTGTGCAATCTGTGTGCTTGGCCACGTGTGTATGGTTTGCACTGAGTGTGTCCGTGTGAGTGTGTGTGTACCTGAGCACCTCTTGGCCACACACAATTTACCAAACTCCTACTGGCTGGACATGGAGGTTTTGAGCACTGGGAGCTTTGTTTCTGTGGAGTGGAACAAGAGAATTCTGAAGTCTGTCAGTGTCATCTACCTCTAACTGCAGTGTTACACAGTTTGCTGCCTGGCTCACCCTCAAAGGCAGTGTTGTGACAGACCAGACTTGGCTACTGTCTTTCCAACTCAGTGAGTCAAAGAGATAAAGTACATAACAAATGATAAAACTTTTCAGTAAGTTAGGACAATCCTCTGTCTACTTGGGGCAGTTGTTTGTTTAGGGTTTCTATGTGGTTTGGTTTTTGTGTGTGTGGTGTTTGTTTGTTGTTTCTTTTTTTTAAAACCAGAATGAGAGTATTATGTCTGAACAGCACCAAGTATTCAACTGGTATTTCACGAGTTGTATTAGAGTCACAGGATCTTTTGGCTGAATGCAGCTTTTCTCTTTTCATTACTTTTATTGTATTTGGAGATCTGGAGTTCAAGTAACAGGGACAATACCCAGGCATGAGTATTTTTTTATAAGTATTCTGTATCAGTTTTTTTATATAAGTATTCTGAATTTTTTTTTTACTATTACTTTCCACATTTCACATTATAAATTTAAATAAACTAATATTTAAGCTTCAGCTAAGTTTAAAACTATGTATGCCTTGGAACTTTTTAGCAAGATAGATTGCTACCATCTTTGGACTTCTACTGACTTCAGAAGTCAATATTTATGTTTGAGATTTTACAGAGGTTTTTGAATGCTTATTTAGAACAAGTTAATATAATTTCCCATAAAGGGTACTGCAAAATGTTGCTAATTGATGTGCCATTTATTAGGCTCTTGATTCTTTTTTAGAAGTGGTCATGGTATTCACAGATTCCTTTTTTTGCTCAGTTGTGGTTTTTAGCATCCTAAATGATTAGAGATAAAACAATCAAAACTGTAAAATCAGACTTTGTTAGAGCACTCCATTAAGAATAAGCTCTCTTCATGGGAAAAGTATATTGAAGCTTATTTAATTTTAACAGTGTGAAGAGTTGAGAAATGTATCTTTTAACCCACAAAATGTAATACTGTTTAAAGATTAAGTTTCAGAAGTGTGTTATAACTATAATGCAATGTTTTGTTAGAACTTGTTTTCAGAAGATTTTAATTTGAAAAGCATCAACATTTCTTAAACTTGATTGCACAAAACTAGTCTCTCAAGTGTATGTTAGATACATACAGCTTGATTATGAAAAATACTTAATGTTTAAATCTTCAGATTGTGCATCAAATATTTTTGAAGATAAACCCATAGACCCATTTGAAGCTAGTAAAGGAGTATTTAGATGCTATGCTGGATCACTCAGTATGTTAGCATCTTCTGAGGACTGACTGTTGAAACAAATACAATTGTAGCTATAACCAGTCTGCAGAGCATATTCTTCTCCAGAAAACTTCTTAGAGTTCCTACACAGATATTACACATTTTCCAAAAGTGAGTGTAAAAATAATATTCCAGAAAACAAAACAAAGTTATTGCAAAAACCCCCATATATATATATACATATATATATATATATATAGTGAGATACAGTGAGATATAGCAGGAGAGAGGCATGGTTCATCAGATAGCAAAGAAAAACTTAAAAATAGCTTGTGGATTTTTTTAACTCGGTGAATTTAACCAATGTTATCTGAACACATTTACATACCATATGTGTGGACTGGTTGGGGTGGTTGTCTCTGAAATTTTATTTTACAACCAGAATGTACTTCTTGCTCCTTGTATTCTTTGTCACTTCTAATATATTTGGCAATTCTTGATATATTTGATGCTGCAAACATGACCTGTCATTTCAACAGATGGACAGATTGAGTCTGTCAGACTGGTGAAATTTGCAGTAAATTCACTGCAACACAAGAGAAACCATGAAAAATTTTATTGTCTTAAATAGAAGAATGTAAGTCATTGCTTTTCATCAAAATACTATTTGGCATTTAAGTACAAAAGAGGAAAGTTTATTTGTAAACAGTCTGCATAGTAGATTCAGTTAGAATATTTGCATTACTGTAGACCAATTTTTAAGTATACAAATGAGAGCAGAAGTATTTTCAATCAAAATTGAGCACTCTAAAAATTTTTGACTGTAGCTATAGTCTTGAGAAAAATATGTTAAATAGTGCGCTCCACAAAAAAATAAAGATTTTAGGAAGTCAAAAAAACCAATCTTTCTTTCTTGATTCCACTTATTTTGAAAATAGAACACTGTCTATTTCTAATCAGGCTAATCAGAAACCCTTAAACAGGATTTGTTACACAAAATTGAAACACACCAGTGTATTCAATAAAGGTTTAGTAATTTGTTAAACACAACGTTTTAGGTCTATAATTGTCCTTTTCTGTCACTGTCTTATCTAAAACATGCTAGCCCCATATTTCTTACAATAACATGGTAAATAAAGTATGACTGGTTTTTTTCTGAGCTATATTATGATAAGTGATTGATTTATGTAGATAGACATTTTTTTCTTCTTGGTACTGAATTTTGTTGTGCTTTGTAGCTTGCCACTGTTTGACTGAGGACATTTTCCTTGTGAGGGCAAACATGTTTCAGTGCCTAACGTTTAACCTAAGTTAACTTTGTTATTATGCCGGTATGAATACTAGCACTGTAACAAAAATCATTTTAATAGTCCTGTGAAGCAGACCACATAAACCAAGAACACTCATTTTCACTGAAGGCCTGTGCTAATTTTTTATTAAGAGATACATTAAATATTGATACATTCAACCTCTGATTGAACCTTCAGAGTTGTCACATATAGGGATAGCTGAAGATTTATTATGCAATATAAAATTAGGCGTATACAGTAAGCTTCATTATAAATGACGTTTGCAGACTGGAGATTGCCACAGAGACTAAGCTCTTTCTTTGTAAAGCAGTAAAGGGATTCAAAAAAGCAAATATGAAAACATGGAAGTTGGAAATCCTAAAATGAAAAATATTCTCAAAGAAAATCCAAAATTATTTCCTAATGAGAAAATATGTTCTAGAAAGTCTGCCTTCCAGCGATGGAAAATCAAACTATGGTAGATGATAGACAAACATATTTTAGCAACACTTTTTTGACATACTACAGCCTGGGATACTACAAAATGATGAGATAATAATTTTTAGCAACTTAGATATTTATAATATATCAAGAAAAGCTTGTAAGGGTTTATCAAAAAGCTCACTACAAAAAGATTTCTCTTGTGTATATAATGTATAAGTTAATGGAACAGTAAGGTACCTTGGTAGAAGTAAATACGTATTAAGTAATAAGGAATGATATTTAATGACAGAATGGTTAACTTCCTTGTAGTGTGTTTAGAACATTACTTTTTCTTACCTTTGTCTTTTCTGCTGATTTAAATGCACAGGTGAAGCACCAAAAGATATTTGGTTTTGACAGGCAGTCTTCAGTAGACAATCAGAATGTGACTACAGCTGAAGAAGCTGTAGTGTGGTGCCTTTTTCACTTTTAAATCTGATTTCACAAAAGTTGAAAGGAAATTGCATCATAGCTTTAGTACAGCTCAGCCACAGAATAGGAGTGACAAAAGATCTCATAACAAAACTTTCAGATGCAACATGCAAAGTATTTTGAGAAAGATGTGTGTGAAGCCTAAGTAAGTTTTGATTTGCTTTATTTTTGACTGTGGAATATGCATTAATTACACTGGAGTATATTTATATCTGGTGGGAAAAAACCTCTAAGTAAAACTACAACTCTTTTTCCTGATAAGTTCACTGTAAAAATTTCATATTACTTTTATGACATAATGCTTAGAATTATAAAGGGAGAGATGACATTGTGTAGCTCATGTTTATACTGAGTGAGATTAGTCAACTTGGCTGTAGACTGTTTACTTTTGAGGCATAGGAAATGTGGCAATATGTGAGAATGGCATGTTTCTATTTAAAATCAAACTTGTTTTTGAATATATCTACAACGTTATTAGACTTATATTACAATATACTTAGAATAATTTATTTATACCAGAGTACCTAAAATTAAAAATACAATTAAAACTGTCAAACTGAGACTATTTTACAAAATAGAGTTGGTATAGGTTCCTTTCCTTCTGTAAATGGAGTTGGTAATGCCTTTGCAGTAAGTAATGAACAAGTGATGTGTCACTGGAATTGGGGACTGTGCTGTTTACAGTCTTTGACAATCTTATGCCCAAGACTTCCACCATATCATGACAAGATAGTGGCAGATTTTCTAAATAATTAATAATGTAATGCACTATTGCTACCTATGATACATTTGGTTAAGGCATAGAAGCTTCTCTGGAAGGTTGTAATGTATTTTTATTTCATAAAAATAAAAAAAAATGCAACTACTTGTTGCATTCTGGCATCAGGATAGATGGAATAAAGACCTAATAATTTTTAATTAGGTACTAATATCAACAGACACTAAAAAATGAGAAAAAAAATAATTTTAATAAATGGAATCTATAGATCCAATAACTGATGGACACTTGTCTTCAGTACATCTGGTTTGCATAGACTGCATCATCCAAAATTATCAACTTCTGGGTAACTGGTTCATGGAGGGAACAGGGAAACGGAGCTCACCTGAGTGCACACCTCTTCAGGGTGATTCTTAGCTTTAATTGGCTTTGTCTGCATACATTATATATGCAGTATAATCTAGATCATAATGTCTCTGAATTTTCAATTGCTATAAAGAATGAAAGCTGTGAAAAGGGTAAATTTATTAACTTTAGTTTTCAGCTGATCACTTCAAAACTTAAATTTTTTTATAGCTAAGGATGAAATTCTGGATTTGGGTGGTTTGGGTTTTTTTGGTTTTGTTTTGGTTTTGGTTTTTTTTAACATATTTGGAACATTTCTACAGTGTTGCAACATGAGAGCTGCAGCTACTTGTTGCAGTGGTTTGTGTCCCTAAAACCCTTTTCCCTAAAACCCCTACCCCCTTAGGAAGCCTTGGAAGGAGCCCAAGGGCAGGGACCCTTGGGGTGGANCTCATAAACATCTGGAGCAACAATTTCTTGTCCTCTGGATGGGTTCTAGATAGACATTTATGGAAATTGAATGGCTTAACTGAATCATGGTACCAACGACCACAGTGAATGGCAGTACTTTCAACAGTATGCTCTACTTTACATTTGGAAGAGAGTAGTCATTTAAACTCCTTCTAAATGTGCTGTTGTATTAGCAAAAAGTGGTAACATCTCTCCGATATATGAGGAGCATCAACTCTCTTGTTTCTGTCAGGCAAATCTGTTTTACTTTATGATATTTAAGTGGGACCAAAACATTAATTTCCATTGTAAGATATACAAGAGATGAGATTAAAAGAAGAAATAAGAGATACCAGCTGAATCAACTCTCTGCCTTATAAGTGAGGGTTCAGTATTTCCTTCAATATCCTGCTCTATGCCAAGTGGTGTTTTTTCCTCTGATTATATATTTTTTTTTGTATGGTCTGAGCGGTGGCAGCCAAGGAGAGTGCTAGGAAAGAGTTCTTTCAAAATGTGATGCAAGAATCACAGAATGGATAAGATTGGAAGGGACCAGAGTGGGTCATCTGGTCCAACCTCCCTGCTCAAGCAGGGTCATCCCAGAGCACATGGCACAAGATTGTGTCAAGATGGCTCTTGAATATCTCCAGCAAGGGAGACTTGACACTCTGGAAAATTTGTTCCAGTGTGCGGTCACCTGCACAATAAAAAAGTTCTTCCTCNCTCGGGCTCCGAAGCTCCCACGTCTCCCCACTGGAAGATTAGGGGTTTCGTGGTCATCAGGGAGACGTAGGAGGACCCCTCTGAGAGGGCCCCGCGGAAGACCCCCGAGCGCAGACACCCTGGCTTCATCCCACCCAGTGGTGTGTTTTTATTTTTTTATTTCTATAGCTACTCATAAACATCTGGAGCAACAATTTCTTGTCCTCTGGATGGGTTCTAGATAGACATTTATGGAAATTGAATGGCTTAACTGAATCATGGTACCAACGACCACAGTGAATGGCAGTACTTTCAACAGTATGCTCTACTTTACATTTGGAAGAGAGTAGTCATTTAAACTCCTTCTAAATGTGCTGTTGTATTAGCAAAAAGTGGTAACATCTCTCCGATATATGAGGAGCATCAACTCTCTTGTTTCTGTCAGGCAAATCTGTTTTACTTTATGATATTTAAGTGGGACCAAAACATTAATTTCCATTGTAAGATATACAAGAGATGAGATTAAAAGAAGAAATAAGAGATACCAGCTGAATCAACTCTCTGCCTTATAAGTGAGGGTTCAGTATTTCCTTCAATATCCTGCTCTATGCCAAGTGGTGTTTTTTCCTCTGATTATATATTTTTTTTTGTATGGTCTGAGCGGTGGCAGCCAAGGAGAGTGCTAGGAAAGAGTTCTTTCAAAATGTGATGCAAGAATCACAGAATGGATAAGATTGGAAGGGACCAGAGTGGGTCATCTGGTCCAACCTCCCTGCTCAAGCAGGGTCATCCCAGAGCACATGGCACAAGATTGTGTCAAGATGGCTCTTGAATATCTCCAGCAAGGGAGACTTGACACTCTGGAAAATTTGTTCCAGTGTGCGGTCACCTGCACAATAAAAAAGTTCTTCCTCATATTCTGGTGAAACTTCTCTGCCTCAGTTTCTGCCATTGCCTCTTGTCTTATTGCTTGGAATCACTGAGCAGAGTTTTGCTCCATCTTCTTGGCACCCCCACATTAGATACTCAGTGACATTAATGAGGCCCCCTCTTAGTTGTCTCCTCTGGATTGTTTTTTATATTTGATTGCTATATGAAATGTATATGTAATATCTTACAGGTATCATACTTAAAGATACATTACTGCATGTAACAGTACAGGAATCTGAGTGGTGCATAAATAACTTGTGGATTATTATTTTCTGCATCTCAAAGACTGATTCATGATTTTCTTCTAGTGCTGTAGAACTTTGTCTTTTGGCTATGAAATATGAATTTGCTGGTAAAGGAATTAATGTCTAGTGATATAGTCACTCAACTGAGACATTTCTATTCTTGTTTTGAAATAGGAAGCTTTGATTCTGTCCTTATTTTTCTTTTGGTTTTATTCCTTTTATGTACCTGTATAATAAATGGGGAAGAAAAGATAGAGGGCTGTAGGACAGAAGTTCCCTATATATTTGTGGGGAGAAAATGACCCCATCTCTGCAATGCAGCTGAGAGGTCATTGCCAAGTTCTAGGTGACAGTCTACACAAGTGTAGTCAAAGATCTATGTTCATATATATTTCTCAGCAGTGTCCCATCTTCCTACCAGGACAAAATGGCATACCCTTGTCCTTCCATAAGTAGGAAAAAAAGCAAGTAATTTTGAGAGTATTAAGACTGCAAAGCGTGTTACCAAATTCACTTGCTCCACGATGGACCTGACAGATTGTCAGTCAAGGTCAAGATATGAATATAAGTATTTTTGCTTTTCTGTATCCTCATCAAGAAGCAGACGGCAGCTGTAATTCCTAGCTTTTATATAGCCTTTCTTTTCTGCGTTCTTTTTTTATCCATTCTCCTACACCTGTTTAAAACCTTTCAGCATAAATTTTATGGCTATTAAATATTGCAGACAAAATGGAAGTATGTGAAGAATTAGATCAGAAATGTCCATACTGCGTCTTGTACCTAGACTTTTTGGTTTACTCTTTCTGGGCACTTTGCTTTAGAATGAAGAACAGAATGATGGTGGTCTGGCTCAGGTTCAGTAAGGTAATTTAGTAACTAGGATGAAGAAGAGCCTGCAATTCTAAAGTTTTCCATTTCCTTTCAGATTTTTCCTTTCCTTGTGAACTGTTAAAATTCTTTGGTAGAATTGCCACAAAATTGCCTCAGTGGCAGCTATAATCCCTCAACACCAAGATTATGGAAACATTCCTTGAGGATTTGGAACATGGGAAAATTAGACTTCTTTTACTTTTCGTAACTATTGCAGAATCCTTGAAAAAAGATGAGAATAGAATGGAAACAACCTTACTGTGGCATCCCACAGTCTTTTTTTATTTTCTTAGAAAGTTATACAGCTGACTACCATTTATTTCTCTCAGATGTGTTGGTTTGGGCTGTTATATTTTTAAGAAAAGTGACCATTGTCATTTACAGAGATTTTAATTAGCTCTCCTCAGATGTACTTCAACAGTTAATTATCTCTTGAAGGAGTCTTCTGATTGATGAGTTTGTATTTTGTAAAACTCTTGGGTTTTATTGGTTTGGGGTTTTTTGTAAGAAAATAAAATTTTGAATGCACTGATTCATTCCAGAGAGGGGAAGCTGCTGCAGCAGGTGTCCCCAGACCCAGGCAGCAACAAGACTGAGCACATATTTTCAACAGGCACCTGTGCATACGTACATGCTGTGCATGCACATATAGAAGAAGCTGACCAAACAGATCAATGAAGTCAGAAAACACAAAGAGGGGCAAATGCCTTATCCTGTTTCTCTCTCTGACTGGCCAGAATCAAAGACAATTTGCTGCAACTATATACAAACATATATATACACACACACACACACACATATATATATATAGCATGGATCCTTCTAGTAACAGGATCATTCACATTGCCTGTGCAGTCAGGGTGTGAGTGGAAATGTGCCCTATTGTACAGTCTTGTACAACTCTTGTCTTTTTACAAGATGTATAAATGCTATGTTAATTCCTTGCTCTTGCTAAACAAAAGGCTATACAATGTGGTAAATGGGTTCCTGTAAGATACAACACTTCTTTCAGTGCTGCACTTATTGTGCTGATCAGATTTGCTGTTTGCTTGTTTGTTTAATTTTAGAAAGAGGAGCTCACTGGGTCTGTACTTCAAAAGGATCTTTTTTATCTGTTAGTCAAGGTACGGTTGGCAACTTTTTTGAGCTCTTTTGAAAAGTGAAGTCTGCAATTTGAGATTTCCAGGGACACATATTTTACATAGATCACCTCAGTGTTATTATTTCTGTGGGATTTCTGTGTTGATTTCTGGTGGGATCATTTATAGTCCAAGTTTATGCATGGACTTTGTATTATTAGTTTTTTCCAATATCTCCTTTTTCAGAAAGCATATCACTGTCTGCGGAAAGCACGGATTCTGTTGACTTATCTTTGTCTCAGGAAATATTCAAAAATTGTATCTGTACTCTCATAGAGAATGGAGATTTGTAGAATGAATTTTGTGATATGTCCTTTCCTAGTTCCCAAAAGAATTTGTTTTATTTGTTGTCTAACCACCCCAGCAAAGTATCCCTCATTCTTCTTAGGACCAATAGTCTATGTGTCTCTAATATCTCATGGTCATCTTTGCTTTGGTTGTCTCCAAGTATGATTACACTCAGTGTGCTTTCTTGCTTAGTAGCTGATCACTGTTTTCCATACTGTTGAGTTTCTCAGCTGTGATGATGAAATCAGCTCAATGTTTACAGGAAATGCTCCTTCACTTACTGTGGCTTCCTAGAAAAACAAGATCATGAGTGTATGTAGTAGAATGGCAAGGTTATTTGGACATCTTTTTTGCATGTGGGCCTTGGATTCAGGAGGAAGAGAAATTGCATTTCAATATTTTAGAGCCCCACCTTTGCATTTCAGGCAAAATGTTCTAATTTCATATCCCAAATTGTCACATACAATCAATGATAGCTAACTAAATAACCCTTTACAAAATCAGTACTGGTGTAGAGTTTGCTAACTGACAATGGGATTTCTGTTCCATAGTGTTTCTGGTGACCTTGATAGATTTGTTTTCTTCCCAGCATGAAGAGAAGGCAACAGTTGTGCTTCCATTTGCATGAGTGTATGGGCTTTCTTTTGGGAAGATATTCCTTATTCCATCATCATATCAGTATATGTATTTCCACTGAGATGAGATATTCTGAATTAGATGGAAAAGTAACCTGAAAGCTTTCCTGTGGCTGACGTAACATAACACCTTGTAACTGTTGTAGTTTGACTTCAGTTCTCCTTCAGTCTTCCAGTGTTTCTATGATTTTATTTCTGTGGCTGAAGTAAAACTGAAACAATGACAAATGCATTCCATACTATGTTTCTTCATACTAAACAAGGAAGCAAGGCTTTGGGTGTTTATTTTAGCAAGCACTGCAGGAAAAAACTTCTCAGATCTCCAGTGATAGGACATATTTATGGATATGTGTATACTCTTTCACTTGAAGAATTGAAACTACTGGTAAGTAAAATCTTTATCCTTGTTTGTCAGGATTAATTTCTTGTAACTTGTTTAGTTATTTAATTTTGTTAAATTGATTCTAACCCTGTTTCCCTTATCTGTTGGATTTTGGCATTTACCTCAAGTACGTACCAGGAACTCATCTTGAACTTGTGTTTTGGCCACTGTTACTTCATAATAATAGCAAGATTTATGTGTATGCATAAGGACACTGATATAAGGCCTTTTCCAAAGGAAACTCCCACTGTGAACTGAGGTCCAAGAGTTAAACTTCCGGAGTCTGAAGACTGAAATTGTACACTATCAATATTAAATATATGTTTAATTTTGTGTTTTAGCCCTGTGAAGAATGTTTTTCCAAAAGTTGCACTGGTTAATGAGAAACAACTACCACATTTCCCACATTTTTGTTTAGCTTCACCATATTTCTTAAGTGATGACAATATACATGTGAAGTATTTCCAGGGTGGAGTAAGCCACTTTTGTTTTACCTAAGGCATTCAAAGAGGACATACGTGCAAAGAAAGTGAGTTAATTTCATAAGTCATTGATGACAGCATAACCACTGAGTAGCATAACAAAACAGAGCAACAAGTCAATTATATGTTGTCATCACTAATGTGTGAAAGTACCTTCTTAATTCTCCCTCCTGCACCAGGACCACGTTCTAATTTACAGCGCAGAAGATTTACTCTATAATTCAATTTGTCACTTCAGGGAATTTGTTGGAAAAAAGTAAACAGAGACAGACATTTGACCTTGTCCAGAGTGTGAAATAGACCTTTTTTTCATTTTACAGGGGCAAATCTTCTATATGTACATTTTGAAACTAGAGTGGATAGCAATTTGAGGTGATCAAAAGACAAGGAAAACAAGACTTTTCAGCTGAATTTCAGTTTCTGTCATCAAGAAATTGGAAACTATTGGCACCCACAAATGAATGAAGTTTACGAGAAGCAAACTGTAATTATATTAAATATTTATAGTGTGGTGACTGGATGGCGACCGTTGGTTATACGACACAGAACCTTTAGCCTTTGAGTGACCAGTTCCAGTCTGACCTCAGGCTATTGTGGCTGAAGGTTGCTGCCATGTGACAGTTTGTCAGTGGCGTGTGCAAAATTTGTAGCTGCTCTTATCCTAACTTCAGGAGAATAGGTGGTGTTCCCTGCAGGCCAGGATTGAATCCTGTCAGTAGGAAAGTACAGGAAACAGCAGCTATGCTTTTAATCCCCTGGATCAGATACATGAGAATCTGCATGCATTACTTTGCCTTTCTTTACATGTATGTGACACAGTGAATCTACACCTAAGTGTTACTGCTCTAAATTTATTAACATCACGTACATGCTTGGTACTTTTCCTTCACAGATATGAGTTTATTTAGTTTTAAATTCTGTATATTTGCATTCTAGGTTTATTGTTTACTGTGATGTGTATAGAGATATGAATGTTGGTGTCTAGATAAAATTATATCCAGCAGTAGCGTGAGCATACCTAGATGTTTGGATAAACATATCATATGAGAAATTCACAATAAGTAATTATTTAACTTTTAATCTGCTCCTTTTAATAATGAACTGCTCCTATATATTGGAGTAACCTACTTTTAAAAAAGGAAAATGCAAAGAGAACATTTTCAATACATATTTCTTTGCTGGTAAAGTCATAATAAGAGAGTCAAATTTTTTAGGGTTTAACTACAGTAGGAAGTATTGAAGTAGTGTGTGAGTTTTAACCATTTTATGTAAACCATTCCTTATCATCAAAGGGTTATCTTCTGACATTGCATGGAGATAGAACTATACAGTAAATAATGAATTGTGGGATGCAGCCAGGCTTGCAGAAAATAACTATTTGAGGGATGGTGCATGAACAGAAAGCTGTAATTTTGACAGGTGGCAAGGTGTCGTGTCACCAAGCCCTTCTAAAGCCTCATATCTCATACCTATTGATTAATGGCTCTAATTAAGGAATGAAATCAAGCATGTGAAGACAGGGGATCGCTTTAGGTCCTTGTTTGGTAGTTTTCTCTTCCTGGCGCACAACTCATCCATCTAAATATCACTGCTCTTTCATTTATTACAGTTGGATGATACCAAAAAAGAACTGGAGGAGGTGCATGCTGAACTTGTCATGGTCATACAGGAACTTGATTTGGCAAGAGCTGAGGTAAGGCAGTGTGTATGAGCACCGTCTCCATGAATGCTACAAAACCAGATGACAGTTGAACCCTTTGTTGTGGTGACTAGAGAATGTTTCCTACCATTTTATTATTTTTCTTTTTTTTCATAAAATATGGAAATTTTATTCTTAATGTCTAGTTTTCCACCTGCTGGTATTGACTAACTGATTTCAGGGGCAGTATTGTATATTTGAATATCATAAGATCAGGATACAACTTTTCATATGTAAACTTGCAAACCCCATTTATTCATGCCCATTTTGTTTAAATATGTAGCTTCAAATGAAAGTTTCAAATTTAAAATCCATGGAGTACTTTAATAATAAAAATCTTGGTATTGTGAAAAAATGCAGGAATTTTTCTGATAAATCTACTTCACTCATTAATGCTGTGTAATTTCATCCATATAAGAAACCCACTTACAACAGAGAAATGCTGACTTCCCTGCCCCTCCTCAATGTTGTTACATGTTCCAACTTAATTTCAAACACCCTAGAAACATGCAGCTGCTTTTCCTAACTGCAGGAAGCAGCTAGTAGGAGCAGTAATAAGGCAAAAAATCAGATTTTTATAAGATTTATAGCTCATTAAAATAGTAATATAGTTAGACACAAATCAAAATAATTCTAGAGTACTGAAAGGTTAGAAAAGTAATTATTGAATAAGAAATAATATTTTTAATTTTTTCTCTTTCATTGTAAATACTTGATAACAAATATATTAAAATCTTTCAGTTGTGTTGAAAATTGCCTTTTGATGTGTTCTAATTGAACTAAAATATATAACATTAGCTTATTTTATTAGGTATCCATGTCAATTTTATTGTCGATTTTATTAGGTAACCAACTCAGCTAGTGGTTGGAGACTTGAACCTCAGTAAACAGAGGAAAGCAACACACAAATATCTGTGTTAACTTATTCATCAGCTCAGAGTTAGGCCTGACTTTTAGCTTCTTGAATTTTCATTTAAGGGCTAAAGTACAAAATTCTGATATATTTCTAATGAAGTAATGGAAATAAAACTTAATGAAATAAATAATGGATCTGCTGTATGGCTGATGCTAACAGATTTAATATACCCAGATATACTCTGATTAGTGATAATTTCATATTTGCAGCTTAAAAAAGAAGATTCAGTAGGTATGAAAAGTTTCCACATTTGTAATCTTATGCAGATATAGTCACTTGTCTCTCAGTTCACAGATTTGTGCAAATCCTAACCATTATAATGAAAATTTGCTAATGACATAATTGGATCGTGCACATGAATATAAGCCAATGTTAGATGATTTATTGTTTGTCTGTTTGCTTTGGATTTTACTGCTGTAATATTCAATAGTATATGTAATATTCAATATGTAATAGCATATGTGATATTCAAGGTACACTGTGGGATGCTGACTGTAAAATATGAAGAGCATATTTTGATTCAGGTTTCATCACAGCTGTGTTGTACAGTATATTTTATCACCTAGAGAAATTATGTTATGCTAAGGAGCTTTACAGAAAGTTTCTTTCCCTTCATTTGTTTTGTTAGCTTTTATATAATGTTTTTTCATAAATTAATATTGTATATTGTTTCATCTCTTTTATTTATATTTTAAGAGCTTTTATTTAAGATTACAAACAGCAATAAAATCATTGCTTACTGAAGCAAGCAGACTTTGAATCCAGCTATGAACATTAGAAGGATGTTACACACTGCACACTTTTAATAATGATCATTTAGAAGATAATTTTAGCATCTACACAAGGGAAAAATGGATTTTTGATGAGTTCTTATATGACCATATGTGGTATTAGTCAGTGTGAGGTATTGCTAGCGAGCTCATTGCTTTCAAAAATCAAAGTTAAATGGTTCATCTATCATCAGAATTTGTGTCTGGGCGACTTGTCTGAACATCAGTATGATTTATGGTTTGAATTGGAGGAGTCAACCATGCATGTTTCTTAGTTTATCGTTTTATGCTGTCTTCAATTAAATGTCTATAAACACAGTGATGGCTTTATGACATTGTCCATCAATAAAGACTATCAGATTTTGCATGAGAATATGTAATTTTCAGAAAAAATAATGACCTTTTGACTTCTATGTGCCCTGTTGTACACATGATATATACGGCATGTTTAGACTTCAGTTTTTATCCCAGATCCATTTGATTTTAATCTTGCAGACTAATTAAGACAGTGGCCATATTTTATTTAACATAATTCAGATAGACTACCATCTAGGATTTTTTGATGAAACTATCAAATAGTGATATATTCTGTTATAATAGTAAGATATAACAGGTGCACATCTCTAAAAGTATTTAGAAAATATATTATTTTAATTGTACTAAAACAAATTGAAAGTGATTTCAGAACAGTTTATTGCATATTGATTCAGTATTTGATTATTTTACCATTTCAAGGTTGCTTTTTTTCCCCTAAGACAAAATAATGCATACATTAAAATTAAATTAAATCATTCTGCAAAACGGATGAATACTAAAAAAAACATAGGTTCTCATTTTCTTCAGGGACATTGAATAATGATACTTTCACTCTTCATATTTATGAATTACGGTATAGTATACACAGTGGCAGCATATGGAGGTTGAATCATTTTCTGCACAGCTGTGCCCTGATATTGCTGTCGACAACTATGCATTGTAAAAAAAAAATAGTATTCCAGTTCTTAAGGCTATTCTGAATATATTTTCTATGTGTTTTTATTGAAAAGTGTATATTACATGATTTTTTTTTCATAGGCCGTGTAGGCTGAATGTGCATAAAGCACCATTTAGCTGAAATGTAGTTAGCATATCTTCTAAGTAAAATTTAGATTGAAGAAAGAAATATTTTATATGTAAAATCCAGCTAACAGGAGCATCCATACTCCTATCATCCTTCATATTCCAACAGAGGAAATACATGAGACATGGCCAAATATGTATCTGTTCAATGTTTCACCAACTCAGGTTGGTGAAAATCATAAACATAATGTATGCTCATTCCGGCCTGCCTAATATTCTTCTGAGCCTTTGTGAAGATGCCGGCGGTAAATTTTTCTGTCCCATGAGGCCATAAGCTGAATTAATTCTGTGTTTGGTGCATTCTCACAAGTTACAAGTTGGTAGACACCAGATGGTGCTAGGGAGACAACTGGCAAAAGTCTATACAAGCTTAAGTCAAACAGAGGCTAAAAATACCTGGGGTTGTGCAGTTGTGTAGGTGCCTGCTGTTGGGTAGGCAGATCTTCCTTTTGTCATAACAATTAATATCCTGGCAAGGATATTTTCTCAGGCTATTTCTCTCTTTTCAGTGCAACTTGAATGATTCCATTTTCAGTTTCCCATTATTCTTTAGCTAGGTAAGTAAAAATAAGGAGAAAAGTAATAAATGTATTACTACTGTTCATTATTTGTTTCCATCACGTCTTTGTGTTTTAAGCTCTAGGTAGATGAGGTAGGATAAGCAAGTTGGTTTTGTGCAGGCTACATGGCATGTATAACAACATATAGATGTAGAAATTGTTTTAAAAATTTTCTCACAAGATATCTGTCAATGAATATACTACATGATGCGGTTTAGAGGTTTGGGAAACCAGGCAGAAACACCAATTGTGTAGTGGTTTTAATTCGCCTATTTGAGTTTTTTGGTTAAACACCAGTGCACTTACCAAAATTATTCAATTTTGTTATGAAATAAGGATTAGAAGTAGGCAAAGCAGGTTCAGACTTTAAGGAATATAAAGGGAATTTATTAACAGACTTAAAAAAGGAATAATAACAATCAGGAATCAGAACAAAACCTTTAGAACACCCTTCTTCCCCCCCCACCTCTCCACTTCTTTCCCACCGACCCTACAAACAGACAACACTTCAACTTTTAGTTTGTTTACCCCCTCTGGAACAGTTATTTTCTCAGTTCATGTAGGGAGAGAAGTTTTCTCTTGCTTCACCATGTTGATTTCCATAGGAAAATACAGACCTTATGATTTTCAGCCTCAATATAAGCAGCCGCCTGGGGGAAAAAGATCTGCATGTTCTGGAAAACCCTTCCCACTTTAGTAGCTTTCCCAGGACTACCATAGTGGACATATTATGGTCGTTGAGGCGCTCTTTTGAGGATGAACATTTCTATTACAGCAGTAACGAAATCCCCTTTTCTCATTATCAGCAACACAAGTCTTCTACTACTCCTGGGGCAAGGAATCTTTACACAGGAGTTTTAGTTCACTGGCTGTCGCTAGAACATTACATCCCCCCTTTTTCACTCTTTTAGACCATTGTTCATATATTATAGGATATATTATAGCTGAGTTTATCAACATGTCTTTATAAGAGAAGTTTCAGCCTTGGTTAGGACATTCCTCATCTCCTCCCTCTCTGGATATAGGCTTTGCTACATTCATTAACTTGGAGTTTTTATGCTGTACTTTTTTGTAGGTGTCTTCATCCTTCTTTTTTTCTCTGTGGGGGAGAGTGGATGTTTTAAAGTCCCATTCTGATATTGACAAAAAAAATTGATTTGTCTTTCGGTCAGGTGATGGTCACATGACCTCTGTCTGTGTTGCTCGAGTGCAGCATTCTCAGTGTTTGAGCTGAGGGGGAGGAGTTCGCATGCACTGCTCTCCATCCAAGCCATGCCTGAGCTGCAGGGGGCCGGCGGGCCGTGTCCGAGCTGAAAGGGGTCAGCCCAAGCCCTCTCCTGCACTGGACCACGCGCGGAGATGGCCCGGCGGGGTCACGTCCGAGCTGCAGGGGGACCGGCCTGGGCCCTCTCCCTTGCCAGGCCGTGCCACAGAGTTGCCCAGTGGGGCCGCATCCGAGTTCTCTCTCCCGTGTTGGACTGTGTGCAGAGCTGGCCAGGCTGGCCAAGTGAAGCAGGGGCTGGCAAAACTGAGTCACCTCGGCCTGGCACAGCGAAATGAAACCCCTCTCGGCTCAGGTGGAGCTGACCGAAACCGATCTGGCTCCCTCTCGCATGGAGCCGCTGTGAGGGACTGAAAAGACGTCCCAGGTTCCCCCTCCCCTCCCCCTCCCTGCCATCTTGGCCCAGTAGCCCAGGCCATGTGGCCTGGGTGGAGCTCACCAGACGGCGCAGAACAGCGAGAGAGGGAGCGAGAGACAGAGAGGGAGCGAGAGACACAGAGAGAGAGAGAGAGAGAGAGAGAGAGAGGGGGACGTCTTTTCTCAGTGAGCCGGAAGTCTAAAAAAAGGACTTCTCCTGGTTCTCTCTTGGTTTTATGAGTTCTAGAGGTGGAAACTGTAATACCTCATTTTGGGTATGTCATTTCTGGGTTGACCTCCTTCCTTCTATACCGGAAATTTTCAACTAAGGTTACCCCACGACACTACATTACCTTTATGATAATGATGGTAATGAAAAGATTGATATTTCTTTTGAGAACAAAAATTAAAGAAGCAAAAACACTGGGTATCTAGCTTTTCATAAGACTACTTTGAAACTGTCAAGCCTGCAGCATTTATACTCTGGAGTTTTGAGCTTCTTAACCTGAGTCAGAAGTTTCTCAGTAGCTTGCATCATAGTAGTTGTGCATTATATGCAGTCCAACAGTAGGGTACTCTCATTTCAAGAAAAATATTTCATATCACTTCTTGTACAACCATAATCCCTCTGAAATAAACATAACCTGAAAAGTAACAGAGGCTGATTGGACAAGCTTGGGGTTTATTTCTAACTGCTTTGCCATGTCATCCAAGCTATCAGATTTACTTTCTTTTTTGAGAATACGAATCTTTCCACATAGTGGCATATGCAGCCATTTGCACTAGAGGAATTTTTTGCCTGTAGTATATGATTACATTTAGAACTGGACTTGGTAGCTCTTGTAGACTCAGCAATTTGAGTTCTCTCATACTAGTTACAGTTATAGCCTCATTTACTAGTAAAATAATATTTTCTGGCTAAACATATAAAGGAGCTGTGTAAGGGCAAAATGGCCATAATATTTTCTATTGAGTTTCTTGGTTTTGTTCTTTGTGTGTGTGTGACATTCAGAGAACATTTTTCTGGAGACAAGGTTTCCAAAGATGAAGTTAGCTTTCTTGCATCTGTTAGTTTTCTTACTTGCTATCCAGGACCTTGTATGACTGGCAGAAAAACAGTTATCAGGAAAACTTATGATGTAGATGTTGGTTGTTGATTAGTACAATCAAAATTATATTTATTGTATCTATCACCTACTTCCAAAACAGTAGTTTCTATATACTAACCACTTCCCTATTAACCTGAAAATTCAGCCCCCTTTATACTTTTATCCAGCTGTAAATCTATCCATACCACAATGACTTAACTAAGATATTGTGGGAAGCAGCACTGAAAGCTTTGCTAAAGTTGATGCAAATTACATTGTTATTATACAAGGATTGATTAAGGGACTTGCAAAACAGTTTTTCTGTACATTTAATCACAACTATGAAAACAGAAACTACTTTTAGACAAGAATTCAGACTTTGACAGTTCACAGTTTCTTATTTTAAATGGACACCGCAGACTAATGGTGAATGTGCAAGACTTCTGAAGGAGACAAGCATATTGGATAAATAACTGAAGGAAAAAGGCCTTGGTGTCTGAATAATATAAATACTTTATTTTTTATAAATAATAAATAATANCTTAGTTTACTGAAATAAATATTAGATTATAACACGGAAAATATAAAACATATTATAACATATATTATAACATAAAAATTATAAAATATAGAATATATGTAGGGGTTTTTTTCCTTAGCTTTTTTTTTTGTTTCTCATGATTATGAGCCCACATGATCATGTTGACCACAGCTGGATGCAGATTTTGAAATTTCTTCTGAGTATTTGTATAAAATATGCATATATTTATAAAGCTGTAGTATTTTAAATATAACAAATCTTCCTTTATTTACACCGACTTATTTTCTGAATCACAACAGTACCTGAAAAACTGCAAATGTCCTAAAATAATTTTAATACTTTTTCAAAGTTTATTTACTATTTTAGATCTCTATCATAAAGATGGGAGACACTCTTAAAAAAAGCTTTTCTCATGTGTATACTAAACATCTGGAAAGTTAACACATGGCTTCATTTGACTACTGATATATTAAATTGAAAAGAGTTAAACCAAAATCCATAAAATCCCTGAATAATCCATTCTAAACTTCTGACACAAGTGAGTTAATTGATTGATGTTTACTATAAATATTTCATATTGCTGCTTATGCGATGTTTACAGGGGTTTGATCTGTGGTCTTACCTTGTGTTTTATGTTAAGATTTTCTTACTGTATTAATGTGGCTTTCCTTTACTGAGCTGTTTTTGTAAAAGAAAAGTTCAAAGTTGCATCTTCACAGTGAATGCTGAATCATTATTGTGGAGAGAAAATATGCTACATTTAGCAGCAATCAATTTTTTCTTATTTCTAAACTAAAGTGTTATATATAGTTTGCCTTGCCTCACTAAAATAGGAATAAAATCTGATGATGACTGTAGATTAGGAGATGAACTAAGAAAGAGGACCTAGCAAGTTTAAAGTACAGATTTGACAGAGGAGAACCGAAATCATGAAAATATGTAATGCTATTAACAAGAAAAGTAGGTCATGTAAAGTGTATTTTGTTTAAAATATGTTCTGTATCTGTGGTTTGTTGACTGTGCACATATTAATTTATCCAAACCTCCTTCTTCTTTTAATATAGTCACACTTTCTAGCAAAAACTTGTCATCTAAGTTTCATTGGTTTTCTTTATTCCTTAATTCCTTAATTAAGGAGAATTTCTTATTTATCTGAGCGTGTGATAGTTGTTAATCACAGTGGGGGTTATCAGCATGTGTTAGTTTCCTAGATTCTTCAACTCTTTTTACCAAGGACTCTGTCTTTTCTGAGATGTATACATTCACTGACAAATCTCTCCACTGCCCTTGAGTTCCACAGATCTTGTACATTGGTCTTAATAGTTGCTTTGTATCTATTTTCCGAAGCCTTTAAAACACCACAGTCTACTGATAGAAGTTGTCAGATTTGTTTCAGTGGCATTTGGGCCTCACTGGGCAAAGAGATGGAAAATCTATAATTAACATTATACCTGAATGTGTGCTGCATTGTTTTCTAATAATGTCTACTATACCTTTTTTCCCTTTTCAAGAGAGAAAAGAGGGTGAAATACCATCTCTATTACCCAAAGACAGGATTAGCCAGTTAGTCATACGCAAATATCTGTGAACAGATGGGATGCATCTGAGACTGTTGATGGAACTGGCTGATATCATTGCGAGGATGTTGTCTAACCTCTTCAAAAGGTTATGAATTTTAGAGGAAGTTCCCAATGACTGGAAAAAACCCCAAATGTCAGACTTATCATGAAGAATGGCAAGACGAAGATCCAGGGGACTACGAATTGGTCTGCCTCACCTCAGTGACTGGATAGGTGTGGCAGTGGTTCTAAACCAGAACTCGAAGAGGAAGAAGATCTCTGGTGGCAGATTCCACAGGCAGAGGGTTTCCCCCTTCACACTCCAGAGACAATGGTTTAGGCCACCGGGTCACAACCCCCAGGTTCCTGTCACTGGCCTCTTGACCTGTCTATTATGTACCACAGTTCTAGAATGTTCCTTGTTATTTGGTTGTTTATTTGTTGTTCTCTCCTCTCCCCTCCTTTCCCTAATCCCTATTCGACTGAATCGCCTGAGACCTCCTTTGTACTGCCCCTGCACCCTCAGGTCATTGGTTGTTATCCCTCCCTTAAAAACCACTGTCCAAAGCTATTCAGGGCTTTTAGTCACTGTGTCCCCTTGGGGGTAATAAACCTGCCAAATGCACAAACTAAGAGTCCTCCTGCTTTGGGAAGTTCTTTGCTCTCCTGCTAAGCTCTGAGGGCTCCATAGCCTCAGCTCGGTGTGGACTAGCGGAGTCCATTGCCAGCTCCCCGGGGAAGCCTCCTCAAAAGTAAGGCGGACGGCTTTTCAGGGTCGCACTAGCGCTCGCCTGCCGAGATCCGGGCGGGAGCAGAAAGCAGGGGACACAACAGATAGGTAGTAGAGTAAATCCTCTTAGAAATCATTTTCAGAGGCATGAAGGACAAAAAGGTATTTGGGAGCAACCAACATAGATTTCGCATGCACAAACCATGCCAGACCAACTTTCTTTGATGAGATGAGATGAGTAGTGGTGCAGTGGACAAAGGGAGGTTCAGTGTTGGTGTATGCCTTGACTTTAACAAGGCCTTTTACACATTATTATGAAACTGGTGACATACTTGCTGGATAAATAGATAATGAGGTAGATTGAAAATAGATTGGACTGCTAAGCCAAAAAGGCTGTGATAAGTGGTACAAAGTTTATCTGGTGGTCAAGTAACAAGTGCCATGCTTCAGGGATTGGTACTGGGACTGTTAGACGTCTGTCTGCATTAATGGCCAGGATGGTGGGACACAATACACTCTCAGCAAATTTGTTCAGGTTACCAAATTGGGAGAAGTGGTTGATACACTGGAGGACTGCTTTACAGAAGGGCCTGGTCAGGCTGGAGAAAACTTCATGAAGTTCAATGTATGCAAGTGCAAAGTCCTATGCCAGGGAGGAGTAACCTCATGCAACAGTAGAGGCTGGTGGTAGCCAGCTGCCTGAAGACAAGAGCTTTGAAAAGCTTATGGCCATCAAGTTGAATGTGATTCAGTAGTAAGGTCAACTGCATTCTGAGCCCCATTACTAAGAATGCTGTCAGCAATTTCAGGGGCATCATCCTTCCACCCTTGTTTGGCACTACTGAGAGTGCATTTGAAGTGCTGTGTCTGGCTTGGCTCCCTTTTTCCAGAAAGACATTAGCATACTCAAGTGAGTCAAGTAAGGGGATGAGCAAGATGGCCAAGGACCTGGAAGACATGATGGATGAGGGCAGACTGAGGAAACGAGGTTTGTTTTGCTTTGACAAGAGAAATCTCAAGGGAGTCCTTGCTTCTGTCTGCAGCTACCTAAATGGATGGAGCCAGACCCTTGCCAGAAGTGTGCAGCTCTAGGATGTGAGGCAATGGACACAAGCTGGAACATGAGAACTAACAGCTATGTATAGGGAAAAACTGGTTTTACCATGAGATTTTTCAAGTCCTGAAACTGGTTACCCTTAGAGTTTATGGCATGTCCATCCTCTGAGGTTCTGAGACTTGAATGGACACTGCTGTGTGTAAACTGCTGTAGTTAGAACTTCTTTAAGAGCAGGGTTGTGTGTCCCAACCTAAAGTATTCCATGTTTTCATTAAATTGTGATTTTGGCTCTGGTCATTAACACTTTTTATTATAGGAATTCTTTAAACAAAAGTCTTTAACAAGACAGGTTTGGAAACGGAGCTTTCCAAGTACTCAAGATATCATACACCAAAGGATGCATCAGCTTGCCAACTTTGTAGACCCATGAAAACTGAACAGACTGTAACAGCAAAAGGTGTTTGCACTAGTGGATAGTGGGAAGCTATGATTTTTACCAACCACAATCAAACTGAGCTGAACATTTCTTCCAAAATAGGCATGTTCAAATAGTTAAATTTATTTGCCCCTATCTAACATCCAGTTCTTTGCCTTTGAATGTACTTTAGCTTTTGGCTTTAGCTGGAGTCACTGTGCTCCTCAGTAATTTATCCAGAGGTCTGCATGCCAGCTCAAAGGCACACACCAGTCAATATGTTGAAAGCGCTATCATAATTCTGTATATATCCTCATTCCATCTTCCCTGTCAGTCTATACATTCTCTCAGCCACAAAAAACAGTAGGGATACTCTTTACAGACAGCAAAGAGTATTACCAGTTAAAAAGTACTAAAAGGAAAGAAACACATCTTTCAGTTTCCTTGACGTATACCATGCCTGTTTTGTGACCTGTAGAAAAGGAGACGAGGTTGGCTAGTTCTGCACATCCTGATTCCAACCACCACATTTGCCATGCACACTTCATATGGTGAATTATAATTTAACCATATCGGTTACTATACCACAGGCATCCACCGCCAGCTCTTCCTCCATTTCCATTTGCTGCTTCCCCATAAAGCTTCTGCTCTAGTAGAAGATGGGGCAGCAGCATTTGTTTATTTTTCTCTCTTAATGAGAAAAACCTGTTCACCCAGCTGCTCACTGTGTTCCAGGGAGATCAGGCATTTGCCACACCACTTTCCAAGAATAAAATTTACTCTTCTATAGGTCCTGAAGTACTGGCCACATATCTCTAATACTCAGTTATTCCACCTCACAGACTGTAAGTAAAAGAGACAGGCTGTGGACACTGCCCAACCAGAACCAACCCCTTCACCGGGATAAATGATGTAGACAGCATAACCTAAATTTGTACTTAGCTTTACTTTGAGGAGGCAGTTGGACAAGGTTTTTCAGAAGTCTCCTTTTTTCTTATAAACTGAGCATTCTTCACTTGTGTTGAACTACCCCTCATTGCAGTGCCTTGAGTGTTCTTCAACACTACCTGTCTCCATGCCAGTGGTTTGTTGGTCTGCCTCCTGATCTGCCAGTGTGAATGGATGGTGACCTTTTGCTTAAGCTTTAAAGACTCCTTGGGAACTTGCTCTTCAACCAGTTCTTCCTCCATGAATTTCACATACTTCCATAGAAAGAGGAGTTCCTCCTATTGATTAGCTGCAGACTATGTCTCAGGCTAAGCTGCGTGTTTTGAAGGGTAGAGTATGCCATAAAGACTGTCCTGTCAATCTGTAAGACATACTGGCTATGCAGGCAACATCACCAGATTTTTAAGATGTCAAAACGAAATTTTTTTGCAAAGTGAATCTAGCAGTCCGGGCAGCTCCAAGGCTGCTCTAAAGACACAGCTAAAGCATATGAGAAGCCAATAGAAATTGTCTCCTACAAAGAGTAGAGGAAAGATAAGAAAGACAATGGTTGGAATTTACAGTATCTCGAGACATTTGAAATCTGATTGGTCATGGTGCATTTAGGGTTTGTTCTTGAAACACAGCTTGAGAAGTCAGTAATGTGTGTGGAAAGGGCTGTAGGCTGCCTGAGTTTCCATACCCTTTCTCCACAGCATTGCTTTACTTTTTTACATTGAGTGGTAGCTCACTCCAGACTGAGACCACATGGACTGAGCATTATGGACATTGCAATTGCACTGATGTCTAAAATAGATCAGGTTACTGCAGATACTGTCTGAACTTTGAGCATAAAATATGAGTACTTCCCCCTCCTCTGCCATTGCCTCATTGCATTACCTTAAACAAATCTGTTTATTTCTCATCTGGAAAATGGGAAATAATAAAACTGATGTATCTCACATGGCAACTGTTAAGATTAATTTGCTAATGCTGTGGAGCTCATTTTTTCAGAGGTTTTCTATGGTCCAAAACAGAGGCATATAGAAACAATGGAAGAAATTACATGTTTAAACCAGACAGTTTCCTTGTTCAGAGAAAAAGAAAGGATAGACATAGATTTTCTGAGATTTCAGTTTCCTTTTCTTTTGCCAGTTACATCTACATTTGGAAGACTAATGCTCTAATAATACTTGCTCCTCATTTGGAAATTCAGATGAGACATTTGGGTTTCTTAAGTAGTTTTGCATTAGACTTAAGCTATCTCATAAATAAATGATGGCTTAAAAAATCTGTCTACATTTCATCTTATTATAGAAAGAAGGGCTATTACAGAAAGAAAAACCCCAGGGTGTTACTGTATTGGTCCTTCAATATGTATGTGATATTATCATGTGCTTTTACCACACAAGTCTTTAACAAATCAATTGATGGTACTGTTCTTTGGCCTCAAATCCAGTATATTGTATATATTTTACTGATTTTCAAATTTGAATGTCTGTGTATATAAGTATATAGAAATATTTGATTATATGTAGAAATGTATGCGTGCACATTGTATGTCCATATGTGCATGTACAATACAGCTATAAATCATACGTATAAAAATTTTATCCTCTAAATAATTACATTTCTAAAAGAAAATGTGTTTTCTGAAAAATTTTATATGAGCCTGTATGAGATCCTACATTCTTCATCAGTGGCAGAGCATACTGCACTGACTTTGCACCTCCATCAGCCAGATTGCATCTATCTCAAATCTGACTGCATTATCAGTGTAGGCATATCGATAGTCTTAATTTCCTACCTGTGAAATGAAAGGCTAGTTGAGCAGATAAACACATCAAAGACCATGATGCACGTACTGAAGTACAAAATAAGACTAGGCATTTATGTAACTAAACCCAAGGGAATCACAAAGCTGTGATGATTTTATCCTGTTTTCTAAAAAAACCCAACAGTTATTAAACATCTTGTGGTGTCTGATTCAGCAAAGCAATTAAGCAGGAACTTAACTTGAAGTCAATATATTTAACCACTTGCCTATAACTAATTATGTGCTTAAATGATTTGCTGAATTTGTAATTTAATATAAATGCATATGAAGTATGGGGTTTTGGCTTTTTCTTTTCAAAATATGATTTAAAAAGAGATTGTTTAACTTCTTCATTTCTAATTGGTTTCTTCACATTAAGATTTTGCAACTGAAATTCAACAGCCTAATGCAAAATAACATTTTTTCTTCTTTAAAAACCAGATGATTTCTATCACGTATTTTTCACATCCTTTCCTGGAACATTGTCTTACATCTCACATATAGTTTACTTCTATTTATATTTTCTTAAGTGCAAAAGCTTCTTGTAGTAATTTTTTTCTTTCCTAGATAACTCTTCCCTTGTTATTCCCTTGCAAATTCTCTCTTAATTGCTCTGAGAAAATAATTCTAATAGATGCAGTATGCTCATGCCAGTGTTTTCCTGTTATTCATTTAAGAGCCACTCATTATTCAGATGAAAAACCCCCAATATGGTTCCTAAAAAAAGAGTTTGTTGTGAGATTAAATGAATGGTAAAGTTATGAAAATTGCAATGTTTGCATTTTTTCCAGCTGTACAAAAGTAAATATTTAGAAAAACAGTCAACGGAAAAAAACCCCATGTGGAACAGGATGGCTTTTCAGAATCACTGATGCCAGGAGTAGTGCAATGGGAAATCTATGGAGGTTACATTACTAACTTAACCAATATTTTGAAAAGTTAGGTTTTTGCAGGCAATTGTGTTCCTCAAATGTGTGTGGTTTTTAATCATAGTGAAATAATCCTAAAACATTGGTAAATTTACCTTTTGTTTTACATTTTCCAGCTCCTGCTTTATGATTTTTCCTTTTTTTCTCACTATTTACTGCAATCAAGTGCTTTTCCTGTAATTGCTCCCATAATTTTTCCTGAAGTTGAGTCTGCAAGATGTTGCAGTAATCATTTAATCAGTAACAACACATTTTTGTATTCCTACTACATGATTAAATTATTATAGTTTACATGTGTTACATTTAGAGAAATCACTGACTCATCAAACCAAAATAAATGTTGTAGTCTAATTAAATCTCTTCTGATTTTACATAATATAAAAATTCTCAAAATAAGGTCAGGAATTTCCATGTTAATTATAAATAAGTGACTCTTTCTAACAATTAAATTATAGCTAAACTTAACTCACAGGGGAAAAAAATGAAGTTAGACAAAATATCTCTAGCACTATTTACAGTGATAACTTAATTTGCCTGGTTCTGGAACAATTAAGTTTGTTCTTATTGTCTTACAACATGGCTCTGATCTCTTAGCAAGAGCTTACCAAGACCTAAAAATAGCCCAACAACATTTTTAATCATCCACACAAGATGGTTAAAAAATTGTGCAAACAATAAATCATGAATGAAGAATTTCTGAAAAATGAAAATGTATTCATTTCATTTGCAAATACATTGTATTATTTGTCACATTCTTTCTATACATATTTGTTCATGGTTTGATGACTTTTTGCCTCTTGCTATCATTGATTCAGTTTCTTCCAGTAGTATTAAAAAAACCCCAAAACAACAGTCTTGAAGACAATGTTCAAAATATCCATATAGTTAGTTTTTAATCACAGGAAAGATTTTACAGTGGAAAGTTGTCAACTATAGGCTACTTGAACTTCCCTGAAAACTTTCCCTCCAACTGAAAAAACATCAAATTTCCCGTACTTGGGATGACTGTTTTTTTTTACCACAACTTATGAAACAGGACCTATTTGAACTATTTTTGGACAAAACAGAGATTCAAATAGATAGATCAAAAAATCTGTATGACTTCTGGTATACATTGGAGTTCTATCCAGTAAGGATTCCATCCTGACCAAGTTCTAGGGAATAGTTAAATGTGTTGTGCCTTCATGCCTTGGCAAACACAAGTTGAATAAGCAAGTGGAGCTATTTCATAAATTAAAGATCAGCCATAATTTCTTCAACATAATGAAACAGCTTTTTCACATAGGAAAACTATAGTGGTTCTAAAAAATAGTCTTTACTTCCATCTTTTAAACATTTTTATTATATATACCTATGACTGTGATTATATAGTCACATATTAGCTTATCTTACTTGTTGACTTGATTGTGGCTGGCAACCGTCTGCCCACCCAGCTGCTCTCCCTCTCCTCAACAGGACAGGGTGAGAAAATAAAGTGAAGAAATATCTAAGGGGAAAGATAAAGGCAGGGAAAACAGTTATCAACATCACAGGGGAAGTAGATTTGACATGAAGAAAATTAATTTGTTGCTAATTAAAGCAGATTTGGACAGTGAATAACAAAGAGATGAAAATTAAAACTTCCCCTGCCCCTTTTTCCCAAGTTCAGTTCCAGTCCTTCACACCAGCACCTCTTTATCCTCACCACCTGCCCTGTCCATGTACCCAGACCATCACAGGGTATGGGGAACGGGATATTACAACCTGTCTTTAGCAGTTCCTCTCTGCTTTTCCTTTCTCTTGCTTTTCCACCTCTCCCCAGGCTGCAGCCCTGCATGAACCACTCCAGAGTAAGCCCTCTCCACTGTGTTACAGTCCTTCAGGAAACCTGCTGCGGGTTGACCATAGGCTGCAGTGTGGATATCCACTGGTGTGGTCCTCTCCAGTGTGGGAAATGCCTTCTCCGCTGTGGTCTTGTTAATGGCCTACAGGTGAATCTCTGCTCCAGCTCCTGGAGCACATCTCTATTGCCCCATCCTTCTCTGACCTGGGTGATCATGCTGTTGTCTCTCACAGTTTCAGGGGTGTTTGTTTGTTTGTTTGTTTTTCTTCCTTTTCTGTTTGTCCAGTATATTTTCCTTTTAGAAATACATTTTTTCAGAGGCTCCACCAGCCTTCATGATGGGCTCAACTGTGTCCTGGGGTGCGTTCATTGGGACTGTCTGGAACCAGCTGTATCCCGCATGGGGCAGCCCTGGCCTCCCCTCACAGAGGCCTCTCTGCCAAGACTCTGCCATGGAAACCCAATTATAGAAATAAAAAATAAAA
>VZTZ01043692.1:0-55300 GCA_013400955.1 Drymodes brunneopygia
CTTTTCAAACCACAACACATGCCTGTTTGGTGTTGTCAGTCATCATTCATCTCCCAGTGCAGGCATTGCAGGAGATTTTGTGCTCGTGTGATAACAACCCATGGATGATGCTAATGACGCCAAAGTGAAAGGAGGAGGTATATAAGGTATAATCCACTTAACGAGGCCTATTTCCTTCCAGTGTAAGTCTGTGAAATTCACTCAGCAGCTGAACACCTGCAGATGCAGCTTCACTGTCCATAATTAGATGTGGTCACTGATATTGCCAGCAGTGCTCAGTACCACTGAACAAAAGAAATTCAGAAGCAGTGCATTGGTGTCTCAGTGACAGTCAGATGAGTGGTGACCTCTTCAAGCCACTGTGATATGCAGGCTCATTACACACATTATAGCTACAGAATATCCCCCTCTTCCTTTCTTTTCCATTGTGCTCTTGTGAAGAGCTTCACACAGGGAAGTGCTCAGCTGCACTGAGAATGGTTTTCTGCTCATCACTTCATGAAGATAGGACCACAGCTGCAGCTACAGGACAGAAGAAATGTGACTAATCCTTATCTTATCATTACTGTCATCTGAGTGCTGTCTCTGGATAATAATTATCCCCTAATAGTGTTTTAGCTTGCACTTTGAATCTTACTGTCACCATGTTTGTGAACTTAAAAAGCAACTTCCATTTAGAAAAGGCTTTGATTGCACCCTGAGCTGCCAACAGACTACATGAGACTCCTTTTCCAAAGAGAAGAACCCTGCTGCTGGTGCTGAGTTGCTGGCTCAGGATTTGGCCACATCCTTGGAAAAGGATGCATCTGCATGGCTCCTCTCAGCCTTCAGGGAAGGAAGTGAGGTGAGAGCAGGAGTAACACAACTTGATTTTTCAAAATCCAGTGTAATCTTCAGAGACACTGGTAAGAAAAAAAAATAGCAGAGCTGCTTCCAACTTGCATGCTAACGCAATATCATGTGGAGCCCATCATGTAGTGACATTATTTTTAACTCTAGATGCTCCTCATTTAATAATGAAGGTCCTCAGATATCGATCCAGAAGATTTGTGTTTCGATAATCAGCTCTACTGTTTTCCCAAATCCCCTTCCCTTTGTAATCAGACCATCAGTCACTACAAAGGATCAAAATTGTCACATTTAAATACTATTCTTCTTGTGAGAAATTACCATCTGATCAAAGATTAACAGCGTGAAATATGTTACTTGTTTTTGCAGTAAACCTGCATGTCCCTTGTTGTCGATCCAAGTGCATGGAGGTTTATTTTCAAAGCAAATCTCTTGTTTTCCTTTCACCAGAGAGATGTTATAAAGCCAGCTATTGTTATTGTACAGTATAACTTTATTTTTTTTTAGTCTAACTACTAGAAGCAAATGGTTTTCATCAGGTAAAAAGTCATTGTATACATGCATTATATAGACAGGTCCTGGACACAACAAGCAGTTAATGGTTTTTAATTAAATAGAGTGAGACAGGACACTCAAGGAGTGACCCAAGGATTACTTGTAGAGGAAGTTTCTCTCATGACTAATAGTGACAACAAATAAGATGGGGTATCACAATAAAATTCTACTGCTGACAAAAATATTAACAGTTAATGATGAAAGAGCTTTCATCTGGGACTAGGAGAGCATCTGGAATGTATTAAGACTGTAAAATTTCCCTTTAAGTGTGGTTGCTAAAGTTAAAACCAGCCACCCAGAAACTGGCACTCAGAGAAACTCAATTTTTTTTTTCATTAAAAATTACTTAAGGAGATTTACATCTTCCCTTGGTTGACATTGCGATGTTCTGCTTGTCCAGACTTTGAGTCCTGAAACTATGCATGTGATGAGAAGGAGTGGAGGAAAAAAAATGGTCTCAGATATGTCCTGCCCATGTTGATCTGGGAAAACAACCCCAGTTCCAGGCGTCCTTCTGCAACGCAATCAGTCAGATGCTCTTTGCAACCACTCTGTGCAGATACCCACTGCTTATTAAAACCATATGTGAAGCTGATGGATTATGTAGCTAGAAATGCAATATAAGCACCAGATATTGACAGAGATAAACAGGAGTGAACGGGGATGTGCTGGGAGAGCATTACAGAAAACAGGCTAGTTTGCTTTAAATAAAAGGACAGTGTGCTAAAAGGCCAGCATATAAGCAACGTTTCTGTTTCCCAGCCTCCTTTTTTCCCTGTCCCCAGTTCTCATGACACCTCTCACTGCATTCTTGCCTCAATATGGACTGTGAGCTCCTGGAGACAGAAATTGTCCTGTAACTTGCATCTATTGCATGCAGCACAAGAAGTACTCCTGCCTCTCCTGGATCCTCAAGTGGTGTTTGGGAGGTGGCTGCAGCCAAACTGGGGAGCTCCATGTCTCTGCAGCTGAACTGCAGGGCACACACAATGATCCTGGCAGGGCACCCAGCACTTGCTCCTGTAAAGCTGCACCAGCTGGTCTCAAACCACCCGGAATTAGGAATAACCAGCTCTCTTGTATAGATACCCATTTTCAGAGTAAAACCCAGATGACATTAATTTGGGCTATGCTGGGGGCTCCCAAAAGGCAAGTCAAGGTTTGAAGAAGAAACTGAGAGACAAGGGCTGGCAGTGAACTCCTGCTCTCAGTAAACTGGACCAAAACCTGTAAAGCTCTGCAGAGAGGGATTCATTTCACCTTCCACGAGGCCCCAGATCATGAAGACCCTGGGTACTTCTTCCATTTTTCTTCACTTGCTCTAGTGACAATAGAAATGGGAAGGATTTGTTCTCCAGCAGCTCCTTTCCAGCAGCTTGTGCTGAGTGAGATGAAGTCTATCTGTGTTCAGAAATCAGTCCTGCCAATGAACTTTCCTGCCCTATGTATTCCACCCTGGGGCACTTCCTGGCTGTTTCTGGAGGAGGCTTGGTAAGGGGAGTGCAGCACAGCTCAGCACATGAAGCACAGGAGGCCTTAATTTGCCATCAGCATAGCAGTGGTAGGTTGTGGTATCTCTTGGAGCCAAGGATCCCATGACGAAAGACATTCACAAATATGGAACAGAAAGTTGGTCTAGAATAAAAGCCAACTCACTGGGTGGCCTTGGTAAGCATCTTATGTCCCAACTGAATATTTATGTTTTTATTTCCACTCATGCATCGTTTCCTCAGAACAGGGGAAGGGTTTTACATGACTTTCCTGTAAACCTTCAACCCAAATCCTGATGTTGAGGTAACAACCCATATTCACACATCAAAGAATTGTGTTAGGAAGAAGATACCAATCTTCTCTCTCCTCTTCCCACCTCCCTTCACCTCCCATTTCCTCTTTCTTCTGACCATGTATTTGTGTGGGTGAAACATTCAAAAGTAGCTATAGAAATAAGATCAAGCTTTTCAGAAACTGACAAGGAACATCTGTCCATCGAGATCCTTACACAGGATCTAAGCTCTGATGAGCCTGTAGCTACCTTTTTGGCATTTAAGAGGGCGTTTTGAAATACTGGCTTGCAGTGTTAAGAAGGACAAAACTCCATACATGTCTCCTATCAGAGAAATCTGAGGCTCTTGATCTATGCCACATCTCATCCCACCAAGAAGTTGGTGAAGGTTATCAAAACAAAACAAACCACAGAGAGAAAGTCTGATCCTGGAAATATTCTGCAAGGAGAAAAATACAGATATACACTGCCCTGAGTAGCAGTCCTTACCACCCAGCCCCCATTTCAGGGCTTGTTAGTAAGGGCACAAGGGCGTAGGACGCAAAGCAGGGAAGCTGGAATAATCCATTAATGTCCTCAAATTTTCCCTCCTATCAGTAAGTCATTGCTGCTAAAGGCAATGAAGAAAACCTGCCAAATATAACAGCTAAAACCAACACCCTGGAAAACATAATATTTAGGGAAAGCTGTGTGTTGGGGCCGGATTGTGCCAGCTGCCAAGTCTGCAACCACAAGAGGCCTGGGGCATGGGGAGGTCTCCAGGAAGGTCCTGCTGGTGGCCAGGCACAGGACAAACCCCCTGCTCCTGTGCAGATATGAGACTGTGACTCTCACAGGTGATGGATGTTCCTGCTGGCAGCATGGGGGGTTCAGCTCCCCCTCCCTTCAAACCAGTTGCTCTTTGGAAATGGAAATGGAAATGCAGATAAATGCTGGTGCCTGTCCCAGGGAGGGCTGTGTGGTCTTGGCAAGCAGTGGCTCTGACAAGGACTAAGGCCACAACTCCAGTGACAGCTCAAACAGCGTTAGTAGGAGCTCAACATCAGGATGGAGAGAAATTGGGCCTTGAGGAAGACTTGGACCTGCTAGGGTCCCCTGGATGTCCTTTGGAGATGAATACAGAATTTCTTTTCTAACAAATTTCCGTTAGGATGAGTGCAATACAATTCCCTTCTCTGCACTTCTAGGGGGACATTGGGAGGGACGCACATCATGACACAGGAGTGAGGGAAACCTTGTTAGAGCTGAGAAGGCAGGATGTGAAATATGCAAAGAATTCCCCATTGTGCCTGTTTATATACCTGGGGCCTAATTTGGGCCTACTGTGAAGCTGCTTTTCCTACATGAACATGACATTGCCTGGTTGCCCTGCAGGGAGATTTTTGACTGAAGAATTGTGTGTGTGGATGTTATAAGGGTATTCCTGATCTTTTGCTGATAGCAATAAGTATCTCTGTTCCCTGAGGATTTGTGTGCCTTTGTCTAATTCATGGTTATGGGCTCAAGTGACAAGTAACTAGGCAAAATTTTACTGGCCAAATACCTGGCACGTAGTGTGATCTTCTGCTCTTAAGCTCAATGAAATCCATGGCTTTGGGTCTATGTGAGATGCTCATCAGCTGCTTCTCTCAGCCAGTGTTGCTGTCCTTGGCATTGGAGTCTCCTGACAAGCCTGGGACTTGAGGCCAGGATGTGCAAAACTAGTAGTGGCCTGGGATGAGCACTGCCAATTTCTTCCAGTAGATGTGAACTTTGGAGCTTGCTGAGCATCTGTTCTCTGGAGTGAGCCCTGTTCAAGCAGAGCAGACACTTATCCAAGGGTCAGGCTTGCTGGCTCCACATTTCATGTGAGCTCTGCAAAGCCTCTGCCCCACCAGACAGACCCTGCTGGGGCACAGCTTCTGGGGAAGGTGCTGCTGCAGCAGCAACAGCATTCACTGCGCCTCATAAAAAAGTGTACCTGCTCATTTTTGATGGCCATATCTGTCTAAGAGTCATAAAACAGCTTTTGCAAACTTCACAAGTTCTTCCTAAGAGATCTCCTTAGTTTTTCAGGATCTGAAAGGCTCTTTTCCCCATGGGGCTCCTGGGAGCCATTGCAATTGTTTCTGTCTTGCTTCTCCTTGCAATTTTCTCCACACACTCTCTCTCATCTGCTATTCCTGTGCTCATTTTTATCTTCACGCCAGGCTTGAGCTGCGGCTCATTGTAACAATATTTCCTCATAAGGCTGTGCTTAAAAAGTGAGGAGCTCGTATTTGTTGGTGCTGGGCGGTGGCATGTGAGGCTGCACAAAGAAAAACAAATGTTTGAGATGTTTTTGAAGGTGCTGTCATGAGACAAAACAGGGCCCTCATTGCTAAGTTTACTTGTGCTTGGATATACCAGAGACTGTTCAAGCTCTTTAATAACTCTGCCCTGGGAAGCTTCCATCACCTCCCTTCCCTTCCTCCCCGCCTGCCAGCTCTGCTTGCCACTAGAGCTGTGCTCTTTGGAGGGATTGTGAGGAGAATCACTCCAACCCTGGAGTATGACCAGCCATTGCCACCTTGCAAAAGCAGCTTCCTCAGCCCTGTTTGTCACACAGGTGACACAGCCGGGGGCCCCTTGCGCAGTCACAGCAAGGCTGCATCTGTCCTCCTGCAGGGAAGGGTTCCACTCACACCCCACAGCTTTAACCATTCCAGAGGCTTTGTCCTGGCTCCAAGCAATTAAAGTATCCATGCAAATGCGGGACTAATATCCACTCAGTCCAGGGGAAGCTGTAAAGAGGAAGCCCTAAGTCCTATCTCTCTCAAGGGTCAGAGGGAGCAGAGGCAGAGGAAGGGGTAATGAATTGCTTGCTCCTTATCCAGCCTGATTTGGAAGCAGAGCTTAAAAGCTGTTTGCTTAGGAGGTTTGTTATAGCAATGAAAGCTAACACTGGAGTTACGCTGAGCAGCAGGGCAGAGGGTAAAACAATATTTTATCCGTGAGTTAAAACACTTTCACAAGGGTAAAATGAGTCCTGTGCTCTGTCAGCAATTTGTGTAGGCAGGGTGGGGTCAGCCTGTGGGTGCCCCCACTGGGGCTTTCCCCCTGGCTGCCTCGGGCTGGGAATGCTGCACCTTTGGGTCAGCAACTCACCCAGAGCACTCACCCTCCCTGTCCTCTGGAGACCCTGGTGATTCTCTGGGGTGAGGAAAGGGGATGATTTTATCAGCCAGCCAATCCCAGGGAAAACAGGTCTGTTAAAACCCTCAGAATGTAAGACCTCCTTTCCCCACATATGAAGTTTAGAGCTGTGAAGCTGTGATTCCTGGAAACTGGTGTCTTCTCCTACAATAATTGTGTGGACTGGGTAACAAGGCACTACTAGTATTTAGAAGAAGACTTCTTTTGAACTTGGAGATGTTTGCTACTTCTCTGGCCAGCTGTGGTCTTCTTTGAAATAAAGGAAAACTCTTTCAGGATTTTAGGCTTTGGTATTTCTTACTTCTCCCATTTTGTTTCTCCCTTCTAAAATTTCAGTACTAATTTGCCCTGGAAATGAGATATGCAAAGGAAATGCATCCAGGGAAGAACTGGACTCTGAATATGGGAAAGTGAAGTCCCAGGAGGTGAAGAGACTTGCCCCAAGCCCCATAGGAAGCTTGTCCCACACTGTAGAACTAAAGGACCTTTTGAACACCAAAACTTTGTCTTAGTTGTAATTTTCTTGTAAATATTTGGGTCTCAGATTTCAAAGTTCAAGCTGGGTTAATCACAAAGAATGCAGCTCTTCCTGCTTTCCACACAGGGTGTAAGGTAACAGTCTGTGGTGCCCTCCCAGACACCCCATGCATCTGCACAGGTTTCAAGTGACAGCTGGTCTTTAAACTCAGTATCACATACACAGATTAATCATTACCTGGCTGCTGGCCTGGCTTCCAATCAGTTCCACTTTATTGACTTAGCCTGGGCTCAACAATGGTTTATTAATCTTGCCTTTGTGTCTACATAGCAGCCTTATTGTGATTAAATAGTTCCCCCTGTTTTATTATTCAGGGTTAGTACTGTAAGGCACTAAGGACTTTGTTAGCTGGGGCTGCTTGTCTGCAGACTGGAGGAAAGGTGAGGTCATTATGAGGGCCAGATCAAATTCCACTGTGTGGGAACTTTCTCATATGGAGAGGTTTGGTGACAAGATGCTGCTGCATCCTGAGGAAAATGCAGGAATGGACCCAGGAGACTGTCAAGACCTGTAAGTTGCCCATCCCATGGAGTGCCATCACAGACTGTGCTGCAGCCCAGCCAGGCTTGCAGGGCAGAGTTTTTCCTGTGTGGCAGAGACACCTGCGTGGCTCCAGGTAGCAAACATGTTTGGGAAAGTTGCTGCAGACCATTCCCCAGAGCTTGTTCCTGGAAACAGATAATTCAAAACATTTGTCCGAAGGATGATTTGTGGGATAGCCACAAGGATTTATATCACGGAGCAAATATTTGAGGAGCATCCAGATCAGCTATTACTGATGTTATTGCTTTCAATCATCTTCCAGAGGACTCTCTTGGGGGTGCCTTCAGTGGGAAGTGACAGGAGGAGAGCTGGGGCATGAGGTGCACCCCAGAATGATGGTTCATCTGCTCTTTCCAGATGCAAGCATGGATCTGAGAGCCTGGGACTGTGATGCAGAACCTCCAAAGTGTTATTTTTAGGGAGGCAACCTGCATATGAGGAGAAAAAAGAGCCTATTATAAAAAGTAGAGGCAGTCAAACAGCAGCTGTAAAAACTAAAACTTCCAACAATACAACAAACAGAAAATTACATTTCCCTTCATTGTGTGGAAGGAGCCAAGCTTCCAGCCAGCTGTGGAGGAAATAAGGAGTTTACATTATTTGCAGTGTCAGTGAGGACCTACATACAAATTTCCTGTCTGTCTCCCTCTACAAATTAGCAAAACTTAAAAAAAAAAATCCTATTTTCATTTTATTCAATTTTTCTGTTTCTGTGGGGAGAAGATGCACCAACAGTGTGGTCACAGATAGTGGAGTGGAGGAAGTGCCATGGGAAACTCAGCAAACAGGAGACCAAAAGGAAAAGACAAAAATGGCTGTGATGCCAGAGCAATGCAGCTCTGCCCCTCACATTTCTGGGCTCAGACAGAGCAGCAGCTTGTGTGCATGTGTCGATGTCTGTGGTCTCACAGAACAGCAGATGCCATTTACTCACAAACCCAAAGATTTTACATCTGTCTTGCCATGCAGAAAATCACCTCCCCCGATGTTTGTTTTAAGTTTCAAAACATTGACAAGTAAACTTAAGTTATTAAAAGAAAAAATGCCATATTCTGTCTTGGTGCTTGCTTATTCAGTCTGTGTAAGCAGAATCACAGCCCGTATGTGCCAGAGAGTTTTCCATGTCTTCCTGCACTGCAGCACGGGGTATTTCAGCCAGCTGTGGGCAGAAATGAGCCCCACAAGGCTCTTGGCCCTGGGTGGTGGCTGGCGTTCCTGCTGCTTTCCCAGCTGCTCCCAGCATCCTGTAACTGACGTTGCTGGGCAGGAAAAAAGCAAACATGCAGAGTCAGCAAATTTCAAGTCAGGTGTATGTAAAATGAAGCAGTTCACAGTCATTAGCAAACTGCTCAGCATGGCACAGGCTTCCTGAGGTACTCTGGGGAACAGTCAGGGGTGCAAGAAGACCTCAGGCAAAGTTCCCTGACTTTGCATTCTCTTTCAGTCCATCCCACCACAAATAAAACTAGTATTACCAGCTCATCTTCCTGTCCAAAATTACAACTTTTATGTTCCTAATTTAAGGGCAGCTCCTGCCTGCCCTTCGTCTGTGTTTGAGGTATGCTGGCTGCTGGGTCTCTGGTCTTGGTGTCTTGGAATAAATAGCAGAGCAGTCAGCTGCCCTGTTCCAGGATAGTTGGAGTCATCAGGGAGCATTTCAGGTGACAGAGGGAGGAATACTACAAGCTTCTTCACATGAGAGAAGGGAAAGAGCATAGAGGTACCTCCAAATGAAAAGAGCTGGATTTCACCTAGTACTGCATTGCAATTTGACCTAACTCAACTGCTCTCACTTCTGTAGCCAAAGAGATTCTCTCCCCTGCCTGAGGGGACTCTGTGCCTACAAGAGTCCCCTTCCTCTGCTGTTGGGTGTTGGTGTATCTGCTCCCCCTGTGTAGTGGGGGGCATTTTTCCATGCACCTCCCAGGGCAGCCCTCGGAGGGGACCCCCAGAGCCACTGCTTTTGGAGGTGGTGGGGATGGCCAGGAGCAGAGGGGTCAAGGGGTCAAGCTGAGGGACATGCCCCATGGAAAAGAGACAGAGCTCTCCTTTGGGAATGGCTACAAGGATTGCTGGCTCCAGGGTCTCCCAGGCTGATTAACTTCTGGTGTGGAGTAGGCTCATGTGTTTACCTTCTCAGGAGATGAAAAACAGAGTGAGGTTTTGCAGCACTCAGATTCCCTGAATTTTTTTAAGATTTTGATTAATCATGAGGCATTTTGGCAGCCTCCTCGGATACTCCATCACCCCTATTTAATCAGTCACCGTCTGAGTGCTTGCTCTGCCTGGTCTCAACTGGCAAGGCTTGACACCACAGGGGAATGGGTGGGCCTCAAGGTGCTGGTGGGGCAGGCAGCTGGCTCTGCTCAGGGTCTGTGCCAATATCCCCTTGGTTTCTGCAAGGGGAGACCTCATGACAAATGCCCTTACATGGATGTAGAACATAAAACAACCTTAATTTGTATTCTGTGCAGTCACAGTTGGTTTGTGGGGCTCAAGGAAATAAAAAGAGCCAGACTTCATGGATCTGGAGGCAATCATCATTGAAGCTGGACAATTATGCCATCAGTAGTACAGCAGTGAGGTTGTGGAAGTGTTGCCAGATAGGTTATAAAGTGGGTTTTCACTGTGCCCTTCAGCTCTCTGAGTGTCTCTGCTGTGCCAGGTGAATGGGCAGTAAGGGACCCCTGAGCTGTCTGTGTCTCCATTATGACTTAGTTCAGACCAGGATGAGACTTTCAAAGCACAAGTCTCCATGTACCATGTGTTGTGATGGGCAAGAGGTTTTGGAGGCTGTGAACTGGATGATCTTTCAAACAAATGGTAATGCACTCCAGCCATGCACTCGATGGCATGTGGGACCACATCCAGATTGTGCAGAGCAACCCCCTTTGAGAGGCTCAGTGTGTAGCTATGGCCCCACACACACACTTTACACTTTACACTTTACACTCTGCAATTTTGCTCATGGGGCAGTGATACACAGCCAGTGCTGAGCTGGTCAAAAAGACAGATACCCTTTCCCTGTCCCCTCTGCGTGGTGGAGGACTTGTTTATTTCCAAAAGGTGCTGGGTGGTACCTCTTTTTAGCAAAACAACTTTTCTTGTGCTTTACTGAGATGGCAAAGCTGCTTCTGTACACAGAAAGGGCAAACATGATTTGCAGAACAATCTTTTTTCTCATACAGAATGGAAGCTGTGCTTCACTTTCCCTTCTAAATATTTCCTTGTCTAAACCAGGAAAATTTAGCATTCTTCCTTCCAGAAAAATGAATCCCAGGAATATAGGTAGACATGTCATTTTACAGACCTTGAATAATAATATAGGCCACTGATTAGCCTAACAAAGTAAAACCAAGCCTGTCTGAAAGAACAGGATGAGCATAAATTGGCACACGAATAAAGGCAAGAGTTTCTGCAGTAAAGAAATGTGTCACTTATTTTATGTCTTACAGTGTAGCAGCATTAAAAAATGTACAGTTCCCCACTGTTTGCAGGTCCATTTGGATTCACTGCATTTGGGAACATCAGGTTTCCATCATCACTGTGTACCCATTCCTTGATTTCCTTCTGTGATGATGACTGTGGCTGGTACTTGCACAGTATCAGAGGTGTCATCTGTCTCTTCTTCAGTAACTGAAGCAGATTTTCCTACCAATCTTCTTTGTGCACCATCTGCCATGGGGGTATAGTCTTCTAATTACCTGGTTCTGCATTCACAGCAAGAAACTGATGAGCAGATTCCTTTGATAAGTCTCGAAGACTCTTACTGGTGTTGTATTTAGGTGTTAAACAGAGTCAAAAGTGTGTAGTGAATTCCAATGTCTTAAGTCTTGGGCATTTCCATCAGAGGATGGAACATGGACTGACTGAGAACAAGCAAAGCTCATGTGGGAATTGTTCAGCAAGTTGTGTATGCATGAAAGCTGTCAGCTGTCTTGCTTGCTCTTCCTCTGTCAGGCATTAGGTAGTCATATTTACACAGTAACACTCATCAGATTTTGGGTGCACTTTAACTATTCTTTCTGATAAAGTGATAAAACAATTTGTCCCTCATTCATTGGTACAGATGAATGACACGAAAATAATGATGCTGTTGGTGAATAAGCAGCTGAGACAGTTGCAAGTTTTAATCTAAATGGCATTTAGTTAGTTGGGGAAAAAAAAGGCTTGATCAGATAACCAAACATTCAGTTAAATGCCATGCAGACAGCTTGAACTGGGAGTCCTGGGATACCTTTTTCTCACAATTCTTGAGCAACTAAAAAAGTAAAGGGCAATTTTCTTTAGAGATTTCCCTCATGGAGGTATTTATTAGTTTAAAAAATATTAACATTATTAGGGGAACATTAGAAGGAACATTGACCTCTAACTGGAACCAAATTATTATCCCAGAGAGCACTCACATGCTCTCCTCCTTCAAACCCCATGTTTATTCTGCAGCTGTCAGCACTAGGAGAAGTACATGTGATGTGAAAGATGCTGAAGAGATGCTCGCTCAGATTTCCTGATCAGGCCTGTAGCTAGGCCAGACAGATGTGTAGTGAGACTCTTTTCTGCCAAGAATCATGCAACCAGCAGTGATTTGTCTTGAAGAACTCTCAAGCTGCTAGGACAGACTGTCCACACATGAGTTCAACAATGGCAGTGGAAGAAAATATTCCCCTTGACTTCCTTGCTGCTGGTTCCAGCTGTAGATTGCTCAGCAATTTTCCTGTGTCTATCTTCAGACTAGAGAAACATCAAAACTGTGCTCAGCCAGTGCTCCTTAAAAATTCTGAAGACCCAGTGGAAAATACTGAATATGTCAATAATGAATAACTTGTGCTTATTTTAGTATAACTTGTGAAGTTTGGTATTTTGATGCTGCCATTTTCCTCACACTGCTGGTGCAGAGCACAGTGAGGGTAGAGAAAGTCAAACCAATGAGGACAAGAAAAAAGAAAGAGACTATTCACTCCTCTTGCAGCTCCTGCTGCACAGATACTGCTGTGTCCTCTGTTTAATGGCTGAAGGTGCTTCCATGCCTGCAGCAACCCAAGTTCCCTCATGTGTTGTCCTGTTACTTACTATCTATCTGAAATGGTGAAATGATGTGAGGAGACAAAATTATTCTTAAGCCTTAAAAGGCTGAAAATATCATCTTTAATACACCTGTGAAAGCTTGGGACTTCCCTGTATCTTACCTTGAGCTTAAGCTCTTCAGTCCCCAGTTCCAATTTGTATCTTTATGGGAACTACTGGACCTGAGGTTGTGGACAGGGGCTGCAAAACTGCACTGAGAAAACTGGAAAAAAGTGGTTGTCCTTTAAATTAATAAAACGTGTTACCCACAATAAAAACATCTCTGTTTAATATAGATTTGAGTGCATAAAATAGAATAGAACTAGATGGAAAAATCAGTTATGTGTTCTACAGAACTGAAATGGAGACCTGGCTGGAAGTCATCCAGATGAAAATTTTTTCTTGCTAAACATTGACTGTAGTTAATTGTCCTGAGGATACTTCTGGCCTTCAATTAATAAAATCAACTGCAGGAAAAAAACCCGGAGATACAATTTTCATGACATTTTTCATGAACATTTTTCTATTTGGACATAATCAGTCTTTTTCTTTGTATTATGAGCTAAAAGTTATTCCCAAAAGCTTATTTCAATCAAAGTCTTCATTTTTGTTAGTGAAAGATGTTTTAAGATGTTTTAACCATCTTGTATTTTTTCACAATTGGGATTCATTTGCAATATTCATTCTGGAATGAAAATAAAACCCTCAATGAAGTAAAATGTCCTCTGAAATGAAAACTCTAACTTCTGGATTAGCTGTTTTTGTTCCTCCTGAAATATTTTTACTTACTGGCTTCTCTTTTATTTGTATTATAATATATTCCAGCTACTGAAATAAAAGCACAGTTGTTGACTAGGACATTCTTCTCACACCTTATGTCTGCACAAGAATGCAAGAAAATTTTACACTCTTTGATATATACCATGTTCCTAGAAATAGTTGTATGATAAACATGTGTCTAAGTAACTCAGATTTATTCAGTTCTACCAGAAGGTTTGGAAAGCTCCATTATATTATTTATTGAATTTATTTTTTTTTTTCTTTTATTTGTTCATCCCTAAGACTCAGGCTGAAAATTTCCTCAGTCTGTATGGAATCCTTCACGAAGACAGGAAAAAGATTTATATTTTTTATTTGTTTGTCTGGATTTTCTTTTTTTTTTTTGATGGGAGTAGGAATGAAACAGTACACCCACAAGACCTGCACAGAACTTATCTAACAGAGACTGGATATCTGATGACAAAAAAATGGAGAAAATGACTGCTTGTGAGGTTCCAGGGGAGGGAAGAACAAGAGGCCAAGGAGAGCTGTTATTTCCTCAAGAACGTTGTGTTAAGAGTGCAAGGATGAAGATCCTAACTAGGGTGGTGACTAGCCTGGCTAAAACAGTGGCTTTGGGAGCTACAGGGAAACAAAAGTTGTGGAAATGATATTGTGTGAATTAAGTATAAAGTGTGAAAAAGAGAGGCAAGGTCGAGGCAAGAAAGAGCAAGAACAAACCAGGAACAGAGGGGCAGGACTGTGGTGGCTTTGCAACTGGTGGTGTCCTACAGTGTTGGGGACCCAGAATTCATACAGAGAAATAGAATATTCACCTGACAAGCTGACATGGCTGAGGGACATGCAGGTCCTTCCAGAGGACACAGAAAAGAAAATCACAGCACACACCAAGCAGTAGCCACCAGGTGACATCTAGAGGAAGAGGAATCCCTTTGATAGAAACACTGGTAGAAAGAAAAAGGCCAGGGAACACCCTGCTTCACTGCTCAACGATGCTGCAACTGTTGGCAAAAGACTTAAATTTATTGCATATTTTTTCTATCAGTCTTTGCTGCAACCATGTGACCAGTTAGTTGGTTCCATATTAGGGAAAAAGAGGCAAGGATTTGTCTTTAGTAGGTAATTTTAATAGTCTCAATTTTTAAAAAATCATCAGCAAGGAAATAAATAGCACTCAGCATGGAACTGTCAGAAATAAAGTTATTTTCCCCCTGGGGTGAATAGGAGACTTTGTGGGGGAGCAGCTTCATTTTAGCCAGGCACTGAATGCTGTGTTTTGCCATTTTCATAAGAAGGGTATAGAAATGTGGTGTTGATGGAGGGAGTGGACATCTTTGAGAGCAAGCTACACAAATAATTGAATACTCTTAGGGTGGAACTTTTAGAGACCAGAGAAGAGATAAGGGATTGTTGGAGCATCTTCCTCTCTATTTTTCTGTGTTTTTGTGACTTCACATGTGCATAAATTGTTATTATTTCTTGGTTTTGCATTCTGTTCTTGTCCTGCTTTGAATCCCATGCTGTTTTTCCTTTTCTAATTGACACTGAGTTCAATGCCTGCTGAATTACATCACAAATGTTTCTTAGTTCCAAGTGGCATCGAGATCTGACAGCCTCTTTTGCCAGAGGAGTTTCTTTCTTCTTTGATGTCATTACATTCAATAACACAGGAGACATGACAAGGCAGAGAGAAGGAACTGCAAACACCAGAAGCCAGACTCCACAGAATCCATAGCAAAGCTGACAACTGAACCCAAATCTCCTGGATCTCCAGAGATGAAAGAGTATCCTATTAATCATGGGGGCAGGACAGCCTGTCATGAGCCACTGGTGAGCCTCACAACAGCAGTTGCCATCTTCTCTCTTTGTCAAGTTAAGTTAGTACGGGAGCTATTGGGCTGAGTCTTGATTGTGAAAGCCCAGGAATTACTCCTGAGGCTCCAACATCCCAATGAATGCAGAGTTTTGATCTCAGCATCTCAAGCTAATGAGCCTTTCAAAGCTCCCCTCAGGTTGTCTGGAGCCACTCCCCAGCCACAGATTTAATTCTCTCTATACACTCTGAAAAATGTAGTCTATTTAATATTCTACCCACAAGCTGGCTTGAGGCTGCATGAAGTTATTGTTTGGGGTTTTTTTCCAGTCTGTTAATTACACCTAAAATTGGCAAACTACCATTTCTGATGTAAAGCTGCATGTGACATGTCCCTAAGCCAAATCACATACTATCTTAGCCTGGAAAGCTGGCACCTAGCAGCCAATTTCAGCAAAAACTGGGCTCTGGAAGTGTCCCCTGAGCATGTGTAGGCAGCAGCAAAGACAAAATGAGGAGACCCCAAAATGGCAGATCCTGCAACCTACGGTAGTTCTTTGCTCTGGCAAAACTCTTATTTGTTTTAGGAAAGTGAAGGTTTTGGAGTGTGGATTTGCAGTGTTTGCAGACAGACAACCCCTGGCGAAAGATCCTTTCTGTGCCACCTATTTGTGATGGGGATGCTAATTCCAGGTTGTGCTGCTTCTCACCCCACAGTGCACCCCAGGGTGCACAGCAGGCACCCTGTCCCAGGTGCAGGTTGGAGTCCCTGGGGTGCCGGGGACAGCCAGCAGCAGGGACCCCTGCCACAGCCCAGCCATGCCTGCGTGAGGCAGAGCTGGGCTCAGGAGAACCTGGCCAGGGAAGGTGCTGCCCTGGCTGTGAGGCACACACACTGCAGAATGTGGGGCAGAGCTGTGCTGAGCTGAGCCCTCTGCATGCCTTCCTCACACACTGCACCCTCAGCATCCCTGGTTTGGAGAAGCTAGAGGTCCTGGCAGGACACAGCTGGTCCCAGGGACACCGAGCTCACACAGGAGTGCTGTCCCCACAGGAAGCAGGACCTGCTCACCAGGGCTCTGTGCCTCTGCACCTTCAAATTAAAATGCAAACAAGGCTCCCAAAGGCAATGCAGAGCCTTGACCTCCTGCCAGTCGTGAATCCCAGCCTGAGGTGACAGAGTTTTCAGTCAGTGCTGCCCTGTGATGCCACAGTGATGGATCAAGGGAAGGCCACCTCCACTGCAGATCCCTGGTAGCCACTTTCATTGTGGTCAGGAGAACCAGAGAAGAGGAAAAGGGCAAGGACTGAGAGCTGGCCATGAGATAAAGGGAAGGACAACTCCAAGAATCTGCTCTGAATTCATGCATTTTCCTGAGAAACCACCATATGTGGCTACCAAGGCCTTACCATGGGAGACAAACAGCTGTGTCTCTCCTCCCAGGGATGACAAATCTCCAGTAAAATCTACACAGATGCTTGTGAACCTTTCTTTTGCAGCCCACACCAGGAGGGACAGCTCAGGCCCAAGCAGCCATAACTTTTAGTTGCTGCAATAAGAAATAAGAATGGAAAAATCTAACCAGAATGGAATAAAAAAATATTTTCATTTTGCAAAGTCTGAGGTGAATATTGTTTTACATTTTTTTGCAATTTGTGGAATGTTTTTGAAGTATTTCATCTTTCTGGTAGTTTAGCTTTTAGTTTCTTATTTGCTGCCAAATATAATAGTCTAAGTGGTGGCCATAGAGTAGCACTTTTTAACTTTTCCCCTTGGTACCCTAAGCTTTCAAGACATTATAAAAATGTGGAAGTTCTGAAAAATTAGAGAGTGGCAGAAAGAAAATTAAAAGAGAAGTGATGAGTGGGGAGAAGAACAGGGGTTATTCAAGTAAAAAAGATCAATAGGTTCTCATCTGGCAAACGGGTGTTTTCTCAGAAATCTGGACAGACTGAATGGCAACCACAGGGCCACCCTCACACAGTTTGTGCAGCCTCTGACTCCACTGTCAGATCTGCTGTACAGAGCCATGAAATGATCTTGTGGCACAACATTTGTGCTTTAATTATGAATGGATTTATTGCCATGTATCAAAGAACTCTGAGGCAACTTAATTTAGCCAATTAGTCTAAGATCAGGGCTAGTGAAGTCTCTTACATAAACATTTCAGAGCCTGTGCAATCCATTTCCTTCTTTGCACAAATAAACCTCTCTCTTCTGTAAAATTTTGCACACAGGAAGAAAATTGGCTAGAGCAAGTCCCCTGGTAGAAAGGCTGCTTTCTGCAGCTACTCAAAAGAGATATTTTATGAGCAAATCTATAAAGTTGTGTGAAACAATGCTCCGGCCCCAACAACAAAATGGGGTGAGCTGGCTGGATCTTGGGCAATGGCAAATTGATGTGGAGAGGAATGGCTGGGTCAGCAGCAGCCAGAGTGGTGGCAGTGCCATTCTGGGTGGTCCCTGGTGGCTTTGGGGACTATGGCTGCCCAGGCACTGCTGGAGGGCTCACAGGGGACTGGGCAGCCTGGCAGTGCAAAGCTGCTTTCCCAATTTGGCAGCTATGACTGGGCTCAGGCTCAGGTCCAGCTCCATGCTTTGGTAGTAAAATTGCAAATATAACAGAAATACAGAATTTAACAAAAAAGTTACATTTTCCTTCCCACCTTAAACAATTATTCAACAGAATGTTTTATCTGTAGAAAATAACAGAAACTTGATCACTACTTTATATTAAAAACTTGTAATGCCCTTGTCACCCTTGCATGATGCAGGACTGAATCCACTGTGATCTGGAAAACAGCAAGGGAGGGGAAGAGGAAAGACAGGACTAAAGTGTCCACATATTTGAGCATTTACCTCTTACTGAATATATCTGGAGCAGCCAGCGTTGCTTAGAAATAAAATAATGTAAGAGAATTTAGAGGGCAACATCTGTTTTAGTGTCAGAATTCATTAGTGAAGGAAAGGGGAACACAGGTACACCAGGGGGATTTGGAAAATCTGAGATTACAAGCAAATGTGTCATTCAACATCCAGAATTTTCTGTTTCTTGCAACTTTGCTTGACAGATGAAAAGAATTTGAGTCCAGCTAAAGAGTGTATGTGAGGCTTGGAAGTATTATGGTACTCATTATCCTTCATGGAATCCTCCTTAATGATTTGTTCTGTGGCCATATACAGGATCACAAATGCAATAAAAGTGGGAAATACTGAGTTAAAGCAATGTCTGGCATGGTGATGTCATCTATACAATAAACAAATGCCAATGTGGAGCTATAAATAATCTCTTTATCCTAATCTTGAATTGATCCGATACCAGATGTACACACACGTCATGAAAATTCCTCAGCTTTGAAGACAGAAGACAATAACCTGTAACATAAATATATATGAATATCTGTGTGTGTGTGTGTGTTTCCTATGGGTAGAATATGCTACAGCAAGAGGGCACAGGGCTGTTTTCTTTCCTGCAATCGATGCCTCTGTGCCAAGCATGACACACTCCCGTGAGCATGCAGACTGCAAGGATCACTCTGGGCTGGTAAAGACCTCCCCAGTGTCAGGCAGGTCCTTGGAAGCAGAGAAAAAACTTTATAAAGAACTTCTCATTTATAAGAGTGATCTGAGCGCACCTGAGCTTTCCCTCTCCAATGCAAAGTGAAGTACACTGTGATGAAATATCACGTGAACATACATCTGTGCTGAAATACCAGTCTTGGGCAGCTAAATCCACTCTTTTGTTCCAGACCTCTTTTTAATGCTGCTTATATGAGATATTTCTGTCCAACAGGAGCTTTTACATTGTAATGATTGCATTTAAAAAATAAAAAAATCCATTTCATCAGTCGAGCAGTATCTTGGGGCTGACTCAAGCCAATGAGAATCTTTCCATTGACGTCACTAAGCTTTTATTCAGGCTCTTAATCTGCAATCAATCAACCCTCAGTATTACTCCATGCAGAGCTCCATGCCTTCGTTTGGTGATAGAAAAAGATGAGACCAAACACTTGTCTCAGCTACCAGTGCTGGCAAATGAGCCTGGGTCATGATTGCATTTCCAGTGAGCCTCAATCAGGAGTTATCTCAAAATGCTCTGTTTTGCCTTTTCTCCCTTGTGTAAATTCCTCCAGCTTTGTGTTTTGGCTGTCACGCTACACTGGACTGCTCCTGCTGATTTAAGCTGGAGAGTCCAGTCCTGTGGCATCCTGAGTGCTGCTGAGGACAGCCAGCCTGAGCCATGGGCTGTCTCTAGGGACAGGCAGCATGTCCCAAAAGCAGGCTCTGGGATGTTAAATCCTCCTGCAGTAGCACAAGATACTTACTGACAGTGCTGAGATGCTGCATGAGATTGTCAGAGAAAAAAAAGGCATAAACCTCCTAATCTTCCCTGGCCTCTCCCAGCAATGCATTCACTACACCTCACTTAACCTTTCCCTCCCCAAAGGCCATGGCTGCATTTTCTCTGCACAAGCTGCCAGAATAAGGAACATCTGTCTGGGGGTTCTGATGACAGGGGCTTTATCTCTTGTTTTGTTCTGGTGGTCATTCTGGTATGCTTTCATCATATCTTTTTTTAGAGGAAAGAGAATGGGAGCCTGGGTCTGCTCTTGCAGGGTCAGTTCCACAGGACCATAAACAGCTCAATGAATCCCACACCCTCCAGGACTGTGATGTGTCTGTAATGGGAGAAACAATTTTCCTCATGCAGCAGCAGAAAAGAACAGGCAGAAAGGAAGAACTGAAATGCAGAGGATTATCAGAGGTGTCTGAAACATGGTCTGGGTACACTGGACATTGAGAGATTACCTGGAAGAGGAGTGACAGAAGGGAAGGCTGCACACCAGAAATAAGTTCAAACACAGGCAGGTGGAAAATGCACAACAGTGACTGCAGAGATGCCAGAGATGGTGAGGTCCCAGGTGGGAATTGTGCCTTGCTGTTTCCTGTTGCAAGTCTGTCACTTGCATTTGGAAATTGTTCAACAAAGCCTTGGCTTTATTTGCTTCAGTGCCCAGTTGCCCCTGAAAGAATAAAAATTAACCAGCAACCCTATGAGGTCAGACAACAGGGAGAATGGTTTTAACTCTCAAGGACAGGGAATTCAGGATAGCTCTCAGGGCTGACAGCAGAGCTAGAATTACCCATGTATACCTGAAGGTGTCAGAGTCTGGGCCCAGTCATGAACTGGAGGCCAAATGGACAGATTTGAAGGAATACAGAGCACTCAAACAGAAACTGCAGGTCCAGAGAGTATCCACATGTCTAAAGTAGACCAGGAGCAGAGGAGGAATCCCTTCCATGTCTCTCAACCTTTGGTCTTATTTTATTCATGCTGACTCCTTCATTCATGCCATGGAATGAGGAGTGAAGTGTGCAGTTGGACAGGAAAGGAAACTCATGGACAGAGGGATGCAGGGCTCAGGGCTGGCCTGCTCTGCTAGCAGACAGCAGCTTTCTCTCAGACCAGGGGTACACACTGCCCAGGACTGGTTTTGTGGACTTGAGAGATGGGAGAGCCCCAAAGACAGAACTGAGGGTCTGGGAGAAAGGAGAGGAGCAGCTAAGTTCAGAAGCATGCTTGAACTGTGACACATCTGGGTGAGGGTAAAGATGATCTCTCACAGGAGGTTGTGTGGTACAGAACCTTACTGAGTCTGTAGCTTCATTGCAATGCTAAAGATTAAATACTTGCCACTTTAGACTTAATTTGAGGTGAAGCCATAAGTTAAATTTTTCTCATCTCTCATCATTCATCTTTCCTGGGAAGATACAAGCAGATACAAGTCACAGCTGGAAAATGAGGAGTAATTGATGGAGCAGCCAGAGGGCTTTGTTGTAGCCACATTCATTTTGTGCTTTTGAATTATGCCAACAACAGCAAATAGATTTACATTAGTAGCACATTCAGGATAATCTCTTGTTGTGTAAAATAAGTGCAGGTACCCTGATACTACAGATTCTGCAGAGACATGCTTTATCAACAACATGCAACTTTGTCTCTGAATTAATGCTGAATATTCCAGGTGCTCTACAAGACTGAAGGCCTTTGCACTATAAATCACAGGAGAGCAATAATTTTAGCCTTTCACAATGAGAAAGCCTGTTCTGGGAAATCTTTCCCTCTTGAAGGCCCCCTCTTGACTTTGAGTAGTTTGGGCTTGCAGGTCTCCCTAATTTTCTAGGCTAGAATTTACAGGTAAAAATGTAAAAAACAGGTCTCTGTCTTCAATATTTGTCCAAAGTGTGAATATAATATGATACTAAGGCAAAGATGCTCAGCCAGGGATGTGGGGTGAGACGTTTCCTTTTGTGACTTAGGGCCGCAGGAAATTAAAAGGCTTAAGCTGAGAAGGGACAAAATCGGGTATGTGTAATACTGTTTCTTGCATTGCTCCCCCCTGGCCTCAGGGGACCTGCTGATAGCTTGACTCTGTCACAAGGTTCCTGCCATTTCAGGCATCCTTGGAGCCTTAGCATCTGGACATGCAAGAAATGCAAATATCAGTTCACAAGACACAATTCTCTTCCTCTCAGCACAGCACAAAAGAAAACCCTCCCCTGGAAAATGTGAAATTAATATAATTAATGACTCACATAAATTGAGAGGAAAAGGTACCCAAAGTAAGTTGTTGTACAAAATATCATGGTGTTTAAATCAAATTGTTAGTATCAGATTGAACAGCCCATATTCAGAGGTTACCCATATTCAGAGGTGTATCAGTCCTACAGCCAGAGAGGCCTGCCTTTCTTCAGCATTGTAAAGCTATTAAAAATTGATTATACCCTGATTTTCCAACCTATTAATGCTGCTTGGCCAACTTCAGTTGAATAAATCGAGTAAGTAAACAGCTGCAAAGTGGTGCTGGTTGTGTTTGAGCTCAAAATCTCCCTGCCATGCAAACCAGAGCTCCATCATAGAAGAAGGAGAGGGATCACAATGGGAAATGCAGGAGGGCTGGATGGACTCGGAGCAGCCTGGCATTGAGGAAGGCTGCTCTGCCTGTGCTGAACCTGCCACCCTCGGCTGCATTAGCAACAGCAATTGCTGGGGTCAGCTGCAAAATATTCTGAGGAAAATCATTGCTGGAGCTCTGCAGAAAACAGCCTTGTTTCTGACTCACTGACTAACGAGAAAAAGAAGAATTAAAAAGCAATCATCTATCTGGGTCAAATGAAGGAGGAGGATTAAGATGCAGTGTCCAGGGCCCAGAGGTACCTGGACAAGCATTTCTGCAGAGGGGATTAGCACAGCTGGGCTCATGAGCTGAGTTTCCAGCTGTTTTGCTTCCCCCATCTCTGGCCTCCCCAGGCTGGGACACTGCAGTGAGCTCCTAGAGCACTGCTGCTAAGCACCCTGGCTCCCATGGGGGCTTCTGCCTCTGGGCAGAGGAGCTCACCAGCCTGGGGCAAGCTGCAATTCACTTTGACACTGAAACTGATGTCAGGGAGAGACAAGCTTTTTAACTGGTCCTGCCCAGCCTTTTGTTCCCAGCCACCAGAAGGTGAATTAAGTAGGACTGGGGTTGCCCTGTTACTCTTCTAAATAAGTGCTACTGATGTCTGGGCACTCCTGGCTCGCAGCTCTTTTGGATTTCTATTATATTTGCATATTTTAAGCTCAAGAAAAACAGCTGAGGTCACAAGCTAGGTACTTTCAGCAAATCCCAGGGAAGAAAACAAACCAAAACCAAACCAAAACCAACACAGAGCTATCTAATAAAGGTGCCCTTAGAAGGTGGCTGTCTCAGCGTGCTGCCCACTGGCCCTGGCAAGGAGGGGCACACTGAGATGGGCACTGGCACCAGGATGTGGCAGGGAAAGCTGGGCCACATCTGCAAAAGTGTGCAGCTCCTGAGGGGCTGCAACCAGGGGGCACTTGCTGAGCCCCTGCAAGCTGTGTCTTAGATGAGCTCTGGGCTTGGCCCCTGCAGGCCCCCACTCAGCAAAGGCGTGCTATAAACTCAGCCAGAATGTCAGCACAGCCTGAAGGCAACCAGCAGGGAAACAACCCCAGGTCTGGTTTTTTCACTCTTTCCAAATATATGGGCAGTGACAGGTGTAAAATTACACCAACCAAGCAATAACTCAGACCTGTTTGAGTGCCAATTATGTGTCTTTTTACAACATTGGGCCTCTGCCTGAACACATCATTTAGGAGAAAAATATGTTGTAAAAGCGTATTCACTCTAAAGAATGCTATAAAAAATGATTCTTAATATTGGTCTCACTTGTTTAATCTTCAATCTTTTCCTCTGCACCTCCCCCATCCTGGGATAAAGGAGTTTGCATGCCCTGTGTTCCATGCACGATCTTGCAGGGTTAGCGAATAGGCCATCGAAAATAAATATACATAAATCTTAGCCATGTATGGTCTCCAGACAGGGAAAATGGCTCACAAACCCCAGAAAGATGACCACCCATAAAAAAAATGCTGGACACTACTACTTTGATGGCAGGCACTCAAGCTGCACAGCACAGGCACAGTTTACAGAAGAGACTGCTGCTTGAACACGCTGGCTTGGCAGGCAGAGCAGTGCCCAGGGCACAGGGTCAGGCTGGGTTATGGGCTGTGCTGCTGACTGCCACCAGAACTAAGAGTTTAGCCTATCTTAGTTGGTTAATAACAACTAAAAATTAGGTTTAGATGGTGGGACCCTGTCTCTAAAATATGTGGATACTGCCTTTTGCTTAGAGGGATGCTTTATGTATGAACTCACTTGCTCACTTTGTGGGTGGAACTACTGCCTGCTCTGAGGCCTGGAGGACTTGTGTGGGCAATTAACAAAACTCTTCCATGGAAGAAGGCTCAAAGAAGATAGGCAAGGATGATGTGCTCATGAAGATCAGAAAACCACACAGGATGTGACCACAGCTGTAGTACAGGAAGCTGCACTTAACACAAAGGAGGGCCAGAGGGTGGCCTACATTTCAGATAAAGAGTTGAGTTGTGGAAGTGGCCTTTCCTAAAATGATTAACAGGTAGTATTGTCTTTCTGAGCCAGCCATACCAGCATAGGGGAAACTATTCATGGTTCAGCCCCACACAGAGTCTAAAAGCCAACAGAATGGACCCTGAAGAGAGCAATGGGTCTGAGCTGCTCTCAGCCACTAATGAGAATCATGCATTACAGTCCAGCTGTATATCCAGCTTGCTTTATTGTGTTTGTCTTGTGATTTCAGGATGTTGCTGTATAGCTCTGTTATATCAGGATTCTGTGCAATATCAAATACCTACTAATAAGTAAATTTGATACTAAACATCAAACCCTTCTTGAGTGAAACATCTGAAAGAACTTGGTCGGAGGGTATTTGAGTCATGACAACTCCACACACTGCCCTCCCCAGGAGACAGGGTCAAGAATTGATTTCCCAAGCCCTTTGGAACACATTACTCCTGTCAGTAAAGCTGACTGCATATTCCTGTAGACCATATCACACTTGGTGTCACTGCAGTTTCCAATATTCCCCTGTAATTTCCCAGCCTGCAGATGATTAAGGGAATTAACATGAAACCACAATTTCTTAGCACACTTTCCAAAGCACTGCATAAACCTCTAGAAACCCTCTCACCTTCATGCCCCCAGGTTTCTTCTTCTCCCCCATTTCCTTATCCCTTGGGTTGCTCACAATCACTGGTGGGACTCAAGTGAGAAGAAAAATGGTGTGCTTATTATTGTTAATAATCTGTTCAGCCTAAGGGGGAAGGCTGAGCCCATATGGTTGAACAGAAGCATGCAGAATTATTCAAAGCACGCTCATGCTTATATTTACATATTTATAATTATATTACATGCAATAACAACCTCTTCTAATGTGGTATTATAATAGTAAAATATTTGATTTTTTTATTTTTACATATAGTGGTATATTTTTATATTTAAATGTGTAAGCTTATATTGTTTAGCCAACCAGTGTAAACACAAGAATAGAACCCAGAAGCTCTAAACTAGTTGAAATGCATCAGATGAATGTGGCAGTGCTTTGATTTGTGGCACAGACATATTTATAAGGAATCATTTGACACATGCAGTTATTCTGCTGAGAGACAGTTTTCTTTTGCTGACACTGTATTCCTCAGTCTGCAGAAGCTGTTTCTTTCCTTACAAGTCCTGCTTTAATAACACTTCAAGCCATTTAAAAATCCACACTGCAAGCACAGTCAGAGGGTGCAGAGCAGCGTGGAAGTCAGGGTGAGGAGAAGGCAGCCCAGCCTGGGGCTCACACAGATGTTGCTGTGCACAGCCACAAGGAGAGGCACCCCTTTTGGTAAGGGAGCTGCAGAGCAGGGCTCAAGGACTGCACATTCCCATGTAGGGCAGAAAATGCACATTTGTTAGTGTGAAGGAATAATCTGCACCACGTCTCACACACATATTCCCTGGCCTGCTGGTTTCTGCTAGCTCTGTTTGAACTGAAGTGTTTTGCTGTAGGGTTTTTGCATATGAATTCATGACAAAGCCTGAGGTACCCACTCCTCTTTGACCTTCTCAATATCCTCCTGGCCTGGGGCTGTCTTTACCCTTTCTTAATTTACTCCCAAATTCCCAATTCACAGCAAGCTCATTTTAGCTGGGGATAAGAAGATGCTTCCCAGCTCTTGAGCATTCCTGAGCATCATCACCATTTTTTGAGCATCATCACAACCCTTCCTTCCCTTCCACTGCCATTGCCAAAGACTGAGCTGGAAGTTTATCTTTTTAGGCCCATTTATATTTCAAATTCGGATCAGTGAAAACAAAAAAACTAAAACAGACCCAGTGGAACAATCAGGCACTGAAAAATGTTACCCTTCTCCATGTGAGGAACCTGGCTGCAAGACTTATTTCTCTCCCAGGCATTGCAGAGGGAAGTGGGGAGAGAGCTGGGGACTTCTGGGTTTGGGACATTTAGAGTTCTCAGGACTCCATCAGGTTCAGATGTAGCAAACTGCTGAACAGTGGATTAAGTATCTTTTAGAAACCTAAAAAAACCACAGTCAGCGTAATGGTCCAGTAGTTCTGAGGCAGTCAGCAATTAACAGCCCCCTGGGGGAAAGGCAATGGTAATTGGTTTATAGAACTGATCAAACTGAGAACAACATCAAAAACCAGATTACAAGAAGGAAGGAAAGTGCACTTCTGAAAGGAGATTTTAATTACTATAATAGGGCAACAAAAAGGCTGCAATAGCTGCTTGTCTTACCTGCCTGCCTTGCAAAGGCCAAATCCTGCAAATATATCACCACAGATATGTTCTGTAGGATGTCCTGGCATCTGCTTGGATCTATTTGCAGAACACCTGATGAAATAATGATGTGTTTCAGGTCTGTAGAGAATACTGGCATTAGAGGCAGTACAAACTAAAGTGCCTTTTACTCAAAAGGCTTTGGCTTGTTAGTAAGATTGGACCAGCAGATGGTAAATAACAGCTTGTTATACAGTATAATGCAGTTTGCTGCAGAAAAATGTAACATAATTTAATATGAGAGTAAGGAACCAATCAGTCAGAGCAATGAGCAGGGAAGGGATTGAGAGTATTACAGAAAAATCATTGAAACCATGAGGCCAAAACACAGCTGCAGTAATAAAGTCTGTCATAAAGTGGAGGGGACTATAAGAGGGGACTTAGTGTAGATGGTATTAGTCAGAGCCCCATCTGCTCTAAGCCCCACACCATGTAAGGGAGATGTTAATGGCTCAGAGGGGCACAGGGCAGCTCAGGGTGAGGGCACCTATTTTACTGCCAGGTTTATGGGGAGGAGGTGACCTACATGGAGGTTCCAGCATTGCACAGGATGCTCTCCTACAACAGACAAAGAAGTAGGAATGGAGCTGAACCCAGGTTTGTAGCTGCCAGGTCTTCAAGTCTTTACACAGAGAAAATTTCTTGTATTCTTTGCATGCTTTCTGGTTAATTGCAAGTAAGGCCCAAAAAGATGTTTCATTATTTGTATGACCAGCCTGCAAACGTGGACCATCCCTGGTGCCCAGATATCAAGCAAGCATTTTACAAAGATCCCCTGGTTAGCAAGCTTGCTTTTCCTTAAATCCATCTGCCCCCAAAGAACCTTTCCAGAGAAAACAATCAACTTCCTCCAATCCCACAAAACCTGCATTAGACTTCTCAAGTGAAATATTGGAAGATCGCTGGATCATTTAATACCATTATTCTGATTTTTTTGGCCAAGTTTTGTCTCAGACTACCATGATTTTCTGATTTGTCAAGCAAAAAGATTCACTTTAGTTGCAAAAGTCAAGCTGAGATTCCCCTCCGTGTGTCTCATGCCCAGTCCCAAACAGCCTGAGACCAGGTTATGCTGCATTACCCCTGTGTGGTGCATGTGATTGTGCCCCATCCCTCCACACCAGGCACCCTCTTTGTCTTCCGTGGGATTGCAGAGTGATGAATGAGTGCAGAATCTGACTGGGCAGGAATTAATGAAGTTTAATACTGTCTTTGGCCAGACACAGTGACCACCACTTGATAGCTGAAGAAACGATTACATTCCACAAGAAACCATATAATTAAACCTACAGGAACCTCCACATCAAACGCAAGTATGTGTCACTACCCCAGATGAAAGTACACATGAGGCATAGAAGGGGGGAGAGTTTTTACTGCCTCTCTTTCACAAAGGCTTATGTGTTTGGGAAAGAGGCCGTGCAGCCAAGGGGAGCTAGCAGAGAAGATGTAAAAGAAGCCCTCAAAAAATCCCATCCCAACAGTGCAGTATAAAAAGCTCTGCAAGAAAGAAAGGATGTCTGACTGGGTTAGAAGTGTAAAACAAAAGATTATCCCCTTTTGTCTGATTTTTTCTGTGATTTGTGACCAGTGCATACCCTTAGTGCATTAACAGATGTGTACCAAAAGGACTTTCTTCGTTGCCACTTTTCCTTTTAAAGGAAACAGTCCACTATTCCTCATTTGGCTGAAAGCTTAGGGTTAAAGGGGAAGTACAATACTGCTGTTGCCTGAGATTCAAGAGTGCATCTCAGCCTCTCCACCACCAACACACTAAAGGAGCATGTGAAAAAAATTCTTGCCATTGAAGTCACTAGACCGGTATTCTGATTTCACACATGGAATATATCTGTTAAGAAAGCAGATGTCAATTATATACAGGCAGGCTTTAGAACAAAACCACACTCCAAATAATGAGGGAGTGGAGAAGTGCATCAAAGGTTGGAATGAAACTTCATGTTACCATGAATAAAGGCCAGCAGGGCTCTGGATGCATTCAGAACTGAGTATTTGTGATATTCTCACAAATAAGTTAAGCGAGCGTGATGGAATTTTGCACACATTAATTCACTTCCCACAAATAGAGAAATGTGAGGCGTCCCTAACCCTATCCCTCTCCTGGACCCGGGCCCAGTTACCCAAACTCATGTCCTGGTTGTGTGACAAACAGCACAACCTCAGAGCCACTCTTGGCCCAACATCAGAGCCACCCTTGGCCCAACCTCAGAGCCACCCTTGGCCCAGCTCCCCACCTTTGCTGCATGCTCAGCATCCCTGGTGACACAGAGCCTGCTGCAGCTCCTGTGGCACGAGGGCCAAACAACAAACCAACCCCAGAAGGGCCTGAAGGGGCCAAGCCAGCCCCCACAGGCAGGAGGAGGGCTGGGTGTCTCTGCTGCAGCAAAGCTGGGGGCAGAACTGGAAGCAGTGCCACAGCTACAAAATCATCTTTGGGGCCTTCTGACCATGGAATCTGCAGGCTGCCTTGTGAGCATCCAGAAGCACAGAGGGGTTTGGTAACAGGGGAAGGATGTAGTTGTGACATCTGCATGCTGGAAGGATGCCTCCCTTCCCACCTCAGGCTGCCTGAGTATATAGTGGGTTCATTCTCTCTCCTCATTAACCAGAAGAAATCCATGGGTGTCACCACTAAAGCTCATTACAGCTGTCAGAGGAAACAGAGGTGGTCTTTCTATGAGCACTTAGATCAGTTTAGCTCCACTCTGCCCCCAGCACATCATCATGTCCTCATCAGATATCCAACAACAATGTGGCTTAAAAAGGATCCCTACAGAACTGGCAGCCTTTGAGGGACTTTTATTTTTGTCAATGTACTTTGGGATAATTACTCCAAACAATTTCATATGAGGTTAAGAAAAATACCTCCACTCTTTATTTTAACCTCAGTTGCTAACTTGTAGCAATTCCTGGATCAATTGATCCTTGTGTGCTATAACAATCTTTGATCTGGCATGAGGTCCTTTCCTAAGGAGGCCTCAAGAAGAAGCCCAACTCATTCCAGGACCAAACAAAAAGCTGTGTTCTGAAACACTCACCATTACATTTAGACTCATTTTGAGACATCTGCATAATCCAAGTACAGATCAAGGCCTGGATGCCTGAAAACGTTCCCCTGACGATGAATGTAACATTACAGTGGCTCCATACATCACATGACAGGTGGTGGGATACTGAAGGATCAAATTTCTGGAATCACTTAGGTTATATGCCAGGAGGAATTTCACACATGAAACAGATCAATCAAAAGCAGTCTTGAGCTCCACTTTGAGTGATGTAGGAACCTCTTGCTCCTCATCTGGCTGCTGCTGCTGCTGCAGGCCAGTGCTGGAAGGGCCCCTGGAGCCAGGACTGGGGCTGTGCTCAGTGCTGTGCTGCTGGCAGGGCAGGGACATGGCTCTGGATCAAAGCATCCCGAGCTCATCCGGGCAAAGCACTTGAGTCAAGGAGCTCTCAGGCACAGTGTGACCTTGTAGTCAGACCTTATCTTTTATCATCCCAAGATATGGACCTTATCTTGGGTTGCTGTGCTGACTGATCTGCAGGTTACAACAGTTAAGGTAATTAAATTCTTTCTTGTCAGTAAATTTTAGACCCCTTTAGGTTGCTGCTTTCAATGATGACAAAAATAGTAGTTACTGTTCATGAAGCCAAGGTTGGTAACAAGCTACACAGTAAGGAATATTCCACTTTGGGGACAAACTTTCAGGGAATGTTCAAAAAAGAATGGTTTTCTTTATGTTGGACAGAAATTCCAGTGCCATCTCAGTACATATAACTATAGATCCATATATACATATGTTTATGCCCATGCATAAAAATATATTTTATATATATATAGTATATTTGCAGTTATTTATAAAAGGCTTTTCCCACTAGACTAGTTCAGTGCCAAAGATAATGCTCTTTGCATTGCATTTGCTTTAACTTTCACAACACAAGGATAAACAAGTAATTTCCTTTAAAATTTGAATATGTTTTGGAGGCTTGTTTAACCTGCCTTTTGTGGCCCACCCAGTTGCTGGAAATGGGGCTCTGTCAGACACAGGATGTTAAAGGGCACTTTCCTCATCAATGACAATCCCAGCACAATACCCTAGAGAACAATGTAAAAGCGTTGTACTGCCTAAGCATAAACCCAGTATAAGTAGATTTAATGGGATCTTCCCCTGGCCTGAATACACACTCCTTCATCGTGTGCTGTAAACAAAATACAATCGATTTACTTTACCTAAATCTTTTCAAGGAGTTTGCAGTGAAACTGTGGCAACTTCATGTAGAAATCATGGGTGAAGAAATTCTCTTCTCCCAGAAAACACACAGAGAAAAGTCTATGTCCTTTTTTGCTTTGATGGGATGGCTCTGCCCTGCAGCTGACCTCCGGCACTCATCTGTTGGGAAGCAACACTGATGTGTACCTGCATCTCTTTGGGAAGCAATTGTGAATGTTACTCCCAATTGCTAAGTGAATAAACGCAGGTTTAGGAAGCCAGGCTTAAAAACTGGCCTTGGAACTGCATGTTACTTCAGTTAGAAACAAGAACTTGGTGTCATTAAAAAGAAATAAAAAAGAGTGATCTTCACAAACACCTTGCAGGAGTCGAGAAAATGTGTTGGCTCCCAGCCAGCGTCACTCACTCTGAAGCAATTTTAAGATAAAGTGTCATTCATTAAAAAGTATTGCTCAAGAGCAGAGCAGTGAAGGTAAAGAGTCAGAATCTCCTTTGTGTTGGGGCAGTGGCCTGGGAGCATCCTGCCTCCCTTCCTCAGTGCTGCTGGCTGCAGCCCCTTGGTCAGAGGGGACAGGACAACACCACAGAGTTCGAGGTGCAAAGCCCTACAAGTCAGCCTAGAAACCTGCAGCCTGAACAGCCCTGCTTTTGTCAGCATGATGTAAACCAAAGTGAATTCCAGAGGGAGCTGCAAAGGACCAGTGGTGACTGAATGTTACACTGCCTGTGATTTTCTGCTTTGTATTTTTGGATAGAAATTATTCATACTGGGCCAATATCCAACAGACTGATTTATTTGTAAAATTTCATACAAATGATTAAATATTAGATAAACACAATTATCTCTCAACCAGCTTATAAATAGATATCTCAGTTACTGCACTGCATTCCAGGCCCCAGGGACAGCCTTAACTAGCTGATACAGACAACCCTATTAGGAAAAGGTTTTGCCATGGTCCTGATTGGGATTTTACTTCAGTTGAAGAACTTTTTGACAACTTATTATTGAGAAATAAATGAAAAAACCTGTACTTTAAATAGAAAAAGAACAAGGCAGGGGAGGTGGGTGAAGAGGAAGGAAGGAGGAGGAGAGAGAAAGGAAAGGAGGAAACAGGATTATTAGATACTCACCCTTTATTTCCGTAAGTAATTCATGAGCAACAAATTTAACCATAAAAATGTCATTGGAACAGATTTTGGGAAACAGACCCCTACTCGCCAGCAGTCCCACTGGGGCCTCCCTCCTCTGATCCTATCACAATTAGCAAATAGCAATACTTTGCTGTTCAGAAGAAACAGAGCTGTCCTCGTGGAGGGCACAGACTTCCCCACTTCAGAGGGCTTCAGAGGCGAGGATACACATCTCTCACTGTGGATTGATTCAACAAGGTATGAATTATTTCTGTAGGTTTAAATTTATTCTCCTGTTTTTGCCCCCAAAGGCCACAGCCAGGCCTGAAGATTGTTTTTTTGGTTTGGTTTGGTTTGGTTTTGGTTTTTTGTTGTGTGGGGGGTTTTTTTGGGTTTTTCTGTTTTGGATTTTTTTTTTGAGAAGAGTTACAGAAACAAAGATAAGAACAGGCCTATTTTGTGCCAAAATGATCTGCAGCAACAAACTGAGGCAGGGTTACAGCCATATTTATTGGCATTCCAGAGCCATGACTCACGTGGAATTAGCTCTTGAAGCAGAACAACGTGAGCTGAAGAGGTTTACACTTGAGGCATAAACAAAGGAGATGGATTGAGGATCCAACCTGCAAGAGATCAAATTTAGGAGAGGATTGGTGTAGTATAATTTTGTTGGTTACTGGGCTTTCTCTTTTTCTTGTTTTTTTCGCCAACATTGAGGGTGAGGTTTTTGGTCAGTGATGTTAAGCTTTCATAGTTAATCTTCCAGAGGAAAGTGGGTAACAGCAGTTATCCTGCCTCTGTACATGCTACCTGAGTGTACTTTTTTCAACTTGCCACTAAGACAAATTGTGAATATTCAGTGACTAAAATGAGGAGAGGGATTAGGCCATGAATTATAGTTTATCCTTGAGGCATTTATCAGGTTTTTATTCAAATCTCCCCAGTTTATTCACAAAATCCTCTAGAGACCAGGCTCATATGATGATTTCTGCCCACAGTAAGGGACCACTCACCTTACTGGGGCAGCTGATTGAAGATTCTGGTGCACCTCTTTTACTGCTAGAGTTCATTTAGAGTCTGGGGAGCAGACACTTATTTTTTAAAGCTCCACAACAGCTTTCCATATTTCCTTGAGTCTGCACTTGCAGGGTTGTATCCTCCATCTCCATTCACCACCTACCAGCTGGAGGCTACTGATAAGTTTATATAAATGTAGGCACTGTTTTACATGCAGCCTGCCTAATTTCTTCAGGATTTAGCTCATTTCAGTTATACAGTGCTAAAAGCTGGTGGCTGCTAATGGGGCAGAGCTCCAGTGAGCTGCTGGTGCAAATGCAGAACAAACCAGTGTCTTGTGAAAGGCAGAGCTGAGTGGCAGTGACACCCAGAACATGCTGGAGATAGAGCAGATGTCAGTAGCAGGAGGGCCAGAAATCTGGATCAGGCCTTGGAACAGATGGCTCCAGGGGCCACAGCCTGAGTGTCTGTCTGCATAGGGTGGATAAAAAACCAGCTCAGAGAAGGGCCAGAGCTGGGCCTGCAGCAGGGTGAGCGATGGCCTCTCTGTTTTGCTGTTACAGAGTGAAGTGCTGCATTAATACAGTTGCTGTGGAGGGCAGTGCATGAAATGGGATTGTTTTGCTTTGTGTGATGGTGGGAGGCATTTCACTCCTTGGAGGTCCCTTTTTCTCCTCCCCCCCACATCATCTCTGTGCGTGATCCAGACTGGATTCCAAGTGAGAGGAAGAAAGGAAACTCACAATTATTGACTTGCTCTGCCAAAGTTTGAATAGATTCCTTCTAAAACAAATGAAAGCCTGTTTAACTGGCCTGGAAAGCATGAATGTGAACGGCATCATGTACTGCCCTCTTTGTAACTCTATCACACTGGGAGATCGTCATAGCAAAAGACAGAACAACATTATACAAAGCTGCCTGAATTATAAATCTCAAAGGCTGTACTACGCTAAAAAATCCCTGGGTGATGGCAAGAGTTAGTCTCTTTCCCTTACCTAGGCAGGGGACATCAACTTCTTAGCTCAGCATCTCATTAACTTTTGTGTGTCTGCTTTCTTCCTCTGCCCAGCTCCCAGCTGGTGTCTGAGGCTTCAAAATATTTAATGCAGGAGAAACTCGAGACAGTTGATCAGAATTTGGAGTAGAAACAAAACCCCTGCCTCCTTGCTTGTAATTTGCCAGTCCTTTGGAGTCCCAGTCTGGCTGGTGAATTAGTAGATATGGAAAAATCTCCTTCACACAAAGAAGTGATCTAGCATTGGAAGATCTCCCAAAAGCAAACAGATGCAGCTTTTCAAGATACGCACTTCCACCACAAATGAATTTAAATTCACTTTTAGAACCGGTTCTTGATCTGACTGTGTTAAATATCCTGGTGTTCTCCCAAAATTTCTTCATTTTCTTAATTTTTCACAAAGGCACAGAACCTTAAGTGCCTACTGGGCCACTGGGCTAACAGCAGTTTCTGCACAGGCTAATGGGCAGGAGCAGAAAGGCGACTATAAACAATCTTTACAAATCCTTTGAGCTCAGTTCTCAGCCTGTCTGGGCTATGCTTGTCTCTGCACTAACTTGTGAGAACTAGATAATTTGACAACTGGTTCTCCAAGTGTAGTCCATGAAATAACTTACAAAAAGGTCACTACAGTGAGGTTACAGCACTCTTCCACAAGACAAATGGGGCACTGTCACAGCATCAAGGCACAGAAAATGCTTTGAAAAGCTGAGAAGCAGTAGGATTTAGAAGGCTTCACTGGACACAAGCTGTTCTTTCCACATAGGCAAGGGTGACCAGTTATGCTGCTACTACTGGCCAGAAGGTATTCTGGCTTCATGCTGTCCCCAGACATGATCATTTCAAGGCTATAGTAACATCAGAAGGTTGGATGTTATTGTTGTGTAATTTTTGAGAAGGATTGAGAAGATGAGAATGGGCTTCTTTCTTCTTCTTCTTCAAGTCTTCAGAAACATATTGGTTGAAAGAGGTAAGTAGGAAGAGCACACAATTATGGCTAATGTTTTAAGATAGATGCAAACTATGAGTGAGAAAGAAACCTCTAATAGTTGCAGTGAAAATGTTTAAAATTGGATGTTTCTCTTTTGTCAGAGAGACGCTCCTGTCAGCCACGAGCAGTGGAAGCAACTACTTCCAGAGAGCTACCCCATCCCATGAACTGTCAATGTCATCAGCTAAGGATGTTTCTAGAGAAGGACCCTGCTTTGGAGGCAGGCTGTAACTAGCTGAAATGCTCTCATGAGTAGGTTTTTAGATGTTTATTATGCTTCTTATTTCCTTCTGGCATGAAGACCAAAAAAGTAGATCTATCACAAGGAAAAGCTCACTTTGCAGGGTTTCTGACCACTGCCAGAAGTCAGAGAGCTGAAAATTGTTATGTGAGTGTTTTAATGGTTCCTCATCTGCTGAAATATGGGGTGTATGTAAATGCCAAACAAACATTAGCTTTCAGGTACTTGACTGAGCCCAGACTCTGAAAACTATGAAAACTACCCAAACCTGCTTCTGACTAATCTTTTTTTTTTTTTTCTTGAGGGAGGAGCACATAGAGAATAGAAGCTTGGCCCTCAAAATAGATGCAACTGAAAGTACTTTCAAGAATCACACTTTCTTAATACTCCGTCTGAAGAACACTTAAAATAATTCTCCAGTGCTTTGGTTCATTGCAGTAGGTTAGAAACCAAGACAGCTCAAAACATTCCTTCCTGCTCTGTTTCTAATAACTTGTACTTTGGAATAACAAATAATTCAGTGGGTGATTAGGCAATCTATGGAATCAGTGTATCATTGCACCTTTTTTGAAACGTTACTGCGGGGAAACAAACCTTTTTGGGCCAGGCTATCAATCAGCTACCTGGCTTTAGGAAGAAACTTGTCCTGGGCAGCCTAACCTTAGACTCTCTACTTATAAAGTCACTTGCACATTTTTCTGAAATATCTGGCATTAACCACTGTAAAGAAGAAACTAAATAGGATGAGTCATTAACCAAATGTGGAAAACACAGTGTGATTAAGGTACAAGTGTTTCCCATGCTAGCTTAGTTTTATGACAACATTTTCAATATCGGGAAATCTCTCAAAAAGACATTGAGAAATCTCTCAAAAGTTCTACAAAGATGCTTTCCTTTACCTAATTGTCTTTTCCAAAAGAGAGACAGACAAGGTCAAAGCAGGTCCTACTCAAGCTGAGTGCTGACCCTGCTCATGCTGCCAGCAAGATCCCCTTTTCCCTCCCACCTCTGCTTCTCAAGCTGTCATTTTCCTCAGCTACAAAAGCAGAATGAGAAAAAGGATCCCATCTTCTGAGAACACACCCAGAAACTTAAATCTCCATCTTTCTATTCTCTGACTTGATTTGCCATGTCACTTTGTGAAACCATCGAGGGAATGGTTCTCCTCTGAGCTGGGCTGGTACATGTGGGGATGGCATTTCCATTCAAGCTTTACAGACCACTTTACAAGTTCTCTGTGAATGTGTTTTCATATTTGAAAAAGGAATTCAATGGGGGTTGAGTAACAAGCCTGCTTATCTACAGAACAAACATAGTAGGAGGTAAAACAGAGAAGCGAAACCTCTTGACCAGACTCATGAACTGGTTTAGTAGCAGAGAGATGGGAATAAGTCAGTTTTCCTGAATTCAAGGTTAGTCCACAGTCCTATTTCCAGAAAGTGAGTTAATGAACCTGCTAACTGTTTGTGCATTCCCATCATCTTAACTCTCTGCCTTGGTACATTCTGCTGTGTTAAAACAACTTGACAGCTCCAGTCTTGAAACTGGAAACCACGGGAAGCCAGTGATTGTGAGCTTTAAACAAATCTGAAAGTGCTTCCCTGTCATTACACTGAAGAGGGGCTGTCACTTACTGCTCAGGCAGCTCTGCCTGATTCATGGACACGAGTGACTGATGCCTGTGTACAAAGGTAAGTGGCACCTAATACATCTCAGCCCACAAGGTGCAGGCTTGAGATAACTGCCTGGCAGAGCAACAGATACACCACTCCTGACAAAATATATGCACATGTATGGACAAAGGAATTTATTTTTCTAAAAGCTGATAGCTTTTTTTTTTTAATGCATAATTGCCTTGGAGGCAAGGCTCTTCATTCCAGTCATACCTGGATGTGTAGTGACAATAAAAAGGAATCACTAGATTCCTATTTGGAGTTAAAAGATCTCTGCAGAAGCTAACTGGGCACAAAGTGGACTTGACAAGGTACTTGGCCTAGAGGGTGAAGCCATGGACAGAATATAACTCTGAATGCAGGTGAGTCAAGAAGGATGTGGTGTTAGGGAATTCTTAGCAGATGGCTTTCACCTAGGTATACCAGGAGGGGAGTTGTCCCTGTGGCATTTCTCAGCTCTGTGACCAACTCACTAAGGAAAACTTTGGGCTAGAGCCCCTAGGGTTTCCTACAAGAAATCTGCTGTACTGTTTCAGGAAAAAAAAATTATAAATTGCTATTCCAAGTTTGGCAAAAGTGAGAAACCTCATTTTCAGGGCTGAGTAAGCTTCTGCCTTTCTTATAGTCCAGAGGCTTGCTTTTTCTTATGGTTCAACTCCAGCCAAAGCACACCTGAGACTCTCAGTTACTGTAATTAATATTATAGCAATGCCCCAAGCAGAAATTAGGTCCCCACTGAATGGTGTGCTGTCCAAATGCATGCAGAGATAGAGTTCCTGGCCTTAATAACTTGCAAGTTGAAAGAGCAAACAATGGTCAAGTTTGTGGGATATAATACCAGAGACAAATCAAGGGAGGGGGTGATGATAGATGCATGGCTTGTTAGCTCCATTTCTCTCTGACTCATTTGCTGTACTTATATTACATAAACCTGGTTTCAAGGGGATATCATGGGGAAAATATTATTGAAATAGGAGACAAGAGGGACTGTTGGAATAAGGGGAAAGGTGGGGTCAATTCAAGCCTATTAGAGCACTCAGGACTCTGAGATGTACGAAGAAGGAAAACAAAGCAGCAAAAGATGAGCAAGAGGAAAAGCTGAGCTCACTCATCCAACAGCAACAGAGCAGGAAACTGATGGCTTCCCTTTCTTCTAAGAGTTCATTACCTGAAACAATGCTTGGTACCAGCCTTTCCCGTTTCTGTCTTTGCACAGTTGTTAGAAGGGGTCCATGCTGGCTTCTCTCCTGGTCTGGGAAATGAATCAGCCAGGGAACTGAGCAGCTTACCTCTGCAGAGCCTTGAACAGACTAGCCCTGAAAGTGCTATGGCAGCTGGCACAGGTTCTTTTGGTAAAAATTCTCATGGAAAATCAGGCAATCTCATGACCTTTGGGCTGAGAAACCAGGCCTTCCTCTAACCCAAAAGCCAAGACAGCCTGAGTATGCCCAAAGGTTTTCAGCAAGGAAAAACCACAGAGAACCAGAGGGTCAAAGTCTTCTACTCTCTCAGTCCATTAACCACCCATCTCAAGACTTGCTATCACCTCAGATGAAGCCCCTCCTGTCTCAAAGCCCCAGCTTTGAGCTCAAGTGCTGCTGGCACTCTTCTTCCCATGACCAACTGTCTAATGTTTTAAACATATCAGGAATTGCATACATGGTGGTGACATTGCAACTGTTGTTAATGTGCAGGATCACTGCCTGGGTAAGACGTATCTATAGTTCTCCAGGGACAGCAACCCACTGCAAACCATCTTCAGAGAAAGTATCCTTTACATCTGGATCCTTTTCTCACCCTCCTTTAATTTCAAGGTATCCTTTCATGCTGAGCAGGTGGCAAGCATCATTGGTTACTTTGCTCTGCACATCACTTTTGTGTTGTAAAGTTCATTTCATGAGCCCATATGCTGCCCTTCACTAAGAAGTAATGAGATATTTCTGGTGTCTTCCCAGAACATGGCTCAGCTGAGTGTTTGATGTTCCAACTCAACATCGCAGTGTCAAAACTGTTTAGCAGTGTCCCTTTATAATTGTAGGATTTATTTGGTGGCTGTCACCATGATAAATAGTGCTTTACAAGACTTAGTGGGAATAAAAACCACATGAATAGTTTCCTAGTTTTATCAGGGTTTTACTGACAAATGGTTTCCAGAGTTTGTTTCTGACCCTTGTCTCACAGAAATAATGGTGTCTCCTTAAGCCAAAGTTTGTCCTACATTAAGGTTTGTCTGTAGCTACAAACCTAAAATAGGCAGATGAAAATTAGAAATGAGCTAATTTGTCAGTGTTTCTGTATTTAAACTTTCCTCTCCTTTGAAGTAAATCCACAGGTATTTAACAATACTGGCTTCCAGAGAACACAAGTATTTCCCCAGATAATTATCATTTGGAAAGTTCTGCATAAATTCTTTTTTAAAACAAAACAGGCAGAGTGACAAGGCCAACAGGATGGAGAAAGTAAGGAGAGAAGGAATAAAGGAAAGAAAGAGAAAGAAAGAGAGAGAGAAAGATANAATGTTACCATATTGACAGCAAGGAACTAACAGAATCATGCAGCAAGAGCCTTGAGGCTCTTTTTCCAAATAAACGAAGCAGCTGGAGCCACATTGCTTTGTCTTTTTCTTGGTGTGGGTCATGGAAATATGAAATACTTGGGACATAATGGACATCTTGCACATATGCACTTCAATAGCATAATACATATGTAGCAGGGCAGATATTAACCATAACCACACTTGCTGCACACTCACCAGAGCAGGAGAGAAGTCTTGCCTTTGCACAGGGCACCTGGGAAGAGTTTCAGGGCCTTAGCAACCCAGCTAACTACATATATTGGTTCTAAAATATAAAACCAATTTATATTATTATAGTTTCTATAATATATTCTATTATTTGATAATAGTATTTTTCTTAGTAATTTTTATTATATATTTGGTTTGCTTTCCGGGCGTAAATCCAGACAACCTATAAATGTAGTCAGATTAAGCCAGCTCGATGTTGGCTTCCTCCTTGTGCCCATTGCCCCAGTAGTTACACCTGGTCTAAATGGATGGGAAAGGACTCCCACCGGGCCCCAAATGGGCAGGAGTCCTGTGACACAACTAATCAACACCACTTCCTTAAATAAACAACACAAATCCTGCTACATGTGAAAAACAACCCCATACCTGGCAGAGGTTCTCTCCTCCCCTGCAGCTGATGTTGCAGTTGGTAGTGTCACTGATAAAAAGGATAAAATAAAAACATACCAGCTACAGGAAGAGTATTGGCACCGGGTCAGCCTCAGCACATGGCTGAGGTTTTTGGGGTCGGGGAAGTTGCTCAGCCCTCTCTCCCAGGAGCACAATGGAGACCAGCAGGAAGCTGAGACTGTCAGTTCCCAGTTGACCCTCAAAGATGAGCACCCATCCCGGGACTCTCTGGAAAGCATGGGTAACTTTCTCCTCGCTGCAGGGAGGGGTGAAGCATTTGGAGAAGGCAGCCAGCACTCAGCACTGACCGCAGCCTTGTTGGGGCTCAGCTGACTCATTCCCTGCTGGCAGCCTGTGCTCACAGCCAGGCAGGGAGCACAAATTGGCTGCTGACCTATTTGCAGAAGGACTGGTGGGACAGCAGGCTCTCACCCCAGCCCTCAGGACAGTGCTTAGTCCTCGCTTCAGTTCATAACTGGCTTGATTTTTGATTGATGCCAAATCTGCAGTTTTCCCGTGCAAGAGTGGGGATGGATAAAGCCAGGTGCCAGATTCTGCTATGGCATTTTAAATAGGATCATGGAAGTAGGACTGGGCTCAGCCAATATCCTCTTTTGGTTTGAATGTACAGTTAAGAGCCCTTTGTGGAGAAAAATCTGCAGAAAAGCCTGCCTTGATGCCATTCTACTGAAATCAAAGAGGCATCAGTGTTTTAATTGCAGTCATGTCTTTTATACTCTGTGTTAACTCTTCATATTTTCTGGCAAAAAGAGGCTCAGTGCCCTAAATTTGGTCACACTGTCATTGCCCTTCCCTCATTGCATGGCTTCAGAAATGTGTGTGTAATTTTTAACCCTATGCACACACTCATTCCTATTTTTAGATTTTGAACAGTTTTAGAATAGAAATACGTTCTCCATCCACTTTTAAACCAGGAGTTAGGAAGTTGCTTGTGCTATCCACCTGGGCTGGTATCTGGATCGAATAGGAGTCTTAAGTCTCTTGAAAGCATGTCTGCTTCTGATATGGTTGCTAAATCTGGTTCTTGTGCTTGTTAAATTTGGCTGCCTCAATGGAGTAAGTCACTCTTCCACAGACCAGATGACTAGAAAAGCTGGTTACATTTTTCAAGCAGTTCTCTTCTGGGATGATCAGATTACTGCAAATGCACTGGAATTTACACAAATAAAAACGTATTTTAATTTCAATGGCTTGGGATTTTTTAAAGCGGCAACACTGAAGAGACTGTAGAAACTGAAAAATATAACATCTGTTAGTAGAGGTCTACAATGGTTGGGAGGCTGAAGAACATGACTTAAGAGAAGAGACTGAGGCAATTGAGTTTGTTCAGCCTGGAGAAAAAAGGGCTGAAAGTGGGGATCTAATTTCTGTCCTAACTAGAGATTGGGTGCTTTAATATAGAAGATAAGACTTACTTATCTTAGAGGTCATCAGTCAAAGAGGCAACAGAGACAAACTGCAAGAAGGAAATTCCGATTAGGAAAATATTCCTTGAGGGCAACCAGAACAAGTTGTCCAAAGAGCTTGCAGAGATTTCATCTTTGCAAATACTCAAATCTCAACTGGACGAGACCCTGAGTAACCTGACTGAATATTGAAGCTAGTCCTGTTTAAAGCAGGGGATCTGACCAGATGACTTCCAGGAGCTCTTTCCAACCCAAATTGTGCTTTGATTCTATGAAAAATATTGGAATTAGTTACCAAATCAGACACAAGGGGACAGATATACCACAACTTGTGCAAGGAAAAAAAATTTTTTTAATTGCTTCAAGAAGTAGTTAGTTCTGCCAATATAGGAATATAAACTACATAAAATATACTCATTATAAAGTTCTTTTGTCTTTACTGGTTGTATCTGGATTGCCATGCGTGACAGCCTAAGCCTGAGGCTTGTGAGGTCCAGCAGCTTCCCAATGAGGCCAAGATCTGTGCAAAATTCTTATTACCATATATAAGAATAATTTTTCAGCTCTCTATCACAAGGGTTAGAGAAGATGCTCTTGAAGAACATGTTTTTGTTTGTTTTCCATTCTGGAATGCACAGATCTGTATTTAATCAATCACAGAAGCCACGAGGCTGGAAATTCATTGTGCTGTTTCTGTTCAGACTTGCAGTGATACATCTGGTGAGGTGGACACTTTTCCTGCATCCACCCAGAAACAGTGACTGGCTCCACAAAAGAAATGTGGGGAATAATACACATTCTTCTTGGTTAGCAGAGCAAAGGGTAACTGCAACACACCCTGAAGCTATGATAAAGCAGACATCATTTGGGATGAAATAATAGAACTCAAAGCTTTATGGACATGGAGAATTGAGTGCTATATGATCACTTCTCTCTCTAGGGCATTCTTCAGAAGTGGGGTTGGACCAAATATGTGGAATAATTCACGTTGAACTGACAAGTAATCACAAATTTAAGAGTTCAGAATGTGAAGTAATTTCAAACCTACTCCAAAAAACAGGTTTGGGAGGATTGGGTGAGGGTTTTTTGGGGGGAAAATACTTGCCTGTAGCCAAATCTGAGTTAAGCATTTTGTCTAACTCCATTCTTATAGAAAATTTGCAGAAAGAGACATGGATGGATGTCAATTCACTTTATTCAGAGATATGTTTGTGTTTAGGATGGTGATGCTTACAGCGGGTCAAATGCCACACAAAGATTTCTGTTCAAGGATGCTGAAAATTAAACATAGAGTTTGGAAATAAGGAAATTATTTTCACCTTTTTTCTCTTTTAAAAAAATGTGCTATTTAAACAAGAAAGTATTTTGATGATAATTACAAAATTAAACAGGGGGAAAGAACTTTAAAAAATTATTTTGCAGCTTTTCTATTTATCTGCAAAACAGAAAAAAAATCTACTGACTTTTGTTCTACGAGTCCAATATCACAGCTATTGTGTGTGGGGTTGAGTCAGTACTTACAGAGCAAGACAAAAAACTTCTTAAGTAGCAAATAGAGTTGCTTATAAGCTGAAGAATTTGTTCTTTTAATTTGAAATATTATTAATCTGTTGCCTTATTTAGCATTTCCTCCAAATGCTTTTGGTTACTAACTTTTCATACATTTTAGAAAAGTAATTATCCTCTAGAAACAGAATACGTAACAGTTTGATATTTTTATCCCCTGTATTTTGATTCTGTTTTAAATTTAAGAGTCATCCAGTCAAGGAAAAACAATACTTGAGAGTACAAACACACAACACAGATAAATGTGTGGAAATGCTCAAAGGAAGCTGTTTCAAAGAGCCAAAGGACCCAAAATTATTTGTGCAAGGTATTCCAGAAAGAAAGTAGGTGAAAAGCAACACTAAAACATTAAAAAGCTCAATTCACATTTTTTCCCTTTCCAAAAATAATGGTAAATCCATAACAAACAGTTCAGCCAGCTCTAGACTCAACTGGGATCTGATCCAGTCATTATTTTGGTACTTGAAATCAAAAGGGATTTGATGGGAATGTATGATAGATTATTTTCTGCACATTTTTAATTGGGTGACTTCTTCCCATAAAGGGGTTGTAATTTTTCACACATGTCTCCAAACATCCTCTGCCAATATTAAATTCTGCTCAGATGGATTTTCTGTTAGAGAAAAATTTGGCAGTTACAACTGTTTGGCCAAAATCCAGTAAATTCAGATGGGAGGAGCCAGGAAATGGAAATGCTCTATTTAGATAGTGTGTTACTTCTTCATATATCCAGATTTACACATTCTTGGAAGAAACAAAGTCAAGAACTTTATTTTGGTTCCTTTTTGACTTTGAAAAAAAAAAAAAAAAGCTACAGTAGCACAGAACCTACTCCTTGCAGTTCTCTCTCTGGTTTTTGGTATAAGAGAAGTTACCCAGCTGTATTTACTCTTGTCAACATATCCCTTGCCCTTTGTTCATCTTACAGCATAAAACCTGAACAAGGCACTTTTAGAAATGAAAAGTGATTTGGTCAGATGGCTTGAATTATCAATACTCTTCCTAGGCAGGATCAGTAAGGTGGATGCCTTATGATGTTATATTCTCCTTACATATTCTGTTTAATTAATCTTCTGAAAAGGGATTTAAGAGAGAGAGAGAGAAAGAAATCACTAGTTAAATTTACTTGAAAAATAAGAGTCTCAGGCTTTATGTGGATAAATTGTTCAGAGAGAGAAAGGATTTCCAAGTTTGTAGACGAATATTTAAGTATGCCAGTAATGAGCAGTTGAAATAGCACAGCTAAGCAAAGCAAGGCAGCTTTAAAAGGCCCCAAATGGTTACATTCAGATTCCATGATTTTATGAGTGATTATTTTTGCCACAGATTTAAACAAAATCCATCTTCTCATTCCAGTCTGAGGAAAATGTGACCAGAAGAATGGCTTGTACCATACCACTGTTGCCTCCTTCACACAACAGTGTCTGAGGGCAGACACAGGTTTATTGTTGGAAAGCTCTTGTTTATAAGAACTACTTCTGTTACAGGGACTACTGCATGTATCCTTGAGTTACTGAGGGCATGCTCATCATAAAAATCTGCATAAGTTATTTCTTCTCACAACTTTTTTTCCTCTAATTTCTCTCCTGCAAGTTTGAGTTTATTTGGGTTAAGGCAATTAATCACTCTTTCCCAGTCTAAAGGCTCCACAGACAAGACTATGGAAGAACTGGAACTTCTGTTTCACAGGAAATTCTGACATAGCCAGGTTTGGAGTGGGAAAAAGATCAGAGAATTCGTAAATTCCTATAAAAGAATATATTAAAAAAAAGCCATGTCAGTAGAAAGATATAACTTTGTTAAAATTAGATAAAATATCAATTTCGTTTTTTGTTTGTTTGTTTGTTTGCTTGCTTTTTTGCTGAATAAAAGTTCTTCTGAAAGAGGAATAAATAAGAAAAATATTTTTCTAAGACCTTTGCAATAAGCCTTAACCAAATTTCCTTTTACTATGCATGAATATTTCCAATATGAAATTTCCACCTTGACATAGTCCCACTGATGAATAAGCATTTTCAAAATGGAGAACATTTAGAAAATGTTTTCCCAGCACTAAGAATAGATTGGGAAACTGCTTCAAAGTATTCTTTTGTTCCTGTTTTCAAATAAATTGTACTAAAAAAGTACCATAAATGTTTTATAAGTGTTCTCCACTTCTTTTCCTTGGCATACTTTATACATAAGGTAGCAGCACACTCACCTGATGATCATCTGTTTCTACAGGACTGGAAATAAGTTTGCCCTGGAATCACCTTCTTGTCACCAACCAGAACGTCCCCTCAGATGCTGTTGGCAGCAGGCTGCTCCTTTGCCACTTTGTTTTTTTTTTTTGTGCAGCATTAAAAACCTTTACAAGAGTGGAAAACAGAACTTCAGTTCTCCACCAGCTTTCACAACTGCTCATTTTCACTCAGGTCCCAATGGTCACAGAGGAGCAAAACATAGGACAGTGGACATCTGAAGAACAAACTTACTGACTCCTTGTCCCCATCAATGAGATGTTTATCTATTATTATTGGCATTATTTCCACTGTGAAAAATAACTTGGTAGCCTTGCAGAAGTACTCTCACTATGGTAGTTGAGTCTCTCCTAAGTAATCTGAATTTTCTCCCCTTATGCTTCTGGATTTGATTTGATTTGACTAGATTTGTATGTGATCTGCACATATACACCATAACACCATAAACTCCATCCATTCATAGGTGCAAGCCTGTCAAGGAGAAGTAGTATTATTGTTTTTCTCACTGCTTCTAGCATAAAATGTAACATTTTATGGCTTTTTCATGGCTCACTTATGTAGTAATGAAATATAATTTACTCACATCAGACTGGGGAAGGTTATCTGCTTTAGTGAGAATGATCAAGAAGAATATAAGGAATTGGACCTGGATTTAAAGATACCTGACACAGAAACCCAGAGAAGCACAGGAAGAAGATCCCACCCTATTATAGGAGGATACAGTTTCCAAAACAGTGAGCTAAATCCAAGCCAGGCCAAATCTGTGAATCCACAAGCAATCCCACCCAAATGTGTTCATTATAAAGATCTGTGCAGCACATTTAAAGTCCCTTGACTTGTGATGTCTTTGTGGCAGGTGCTGGCTTTCTTTATTGGTTTTGGACAGGCTTCAAGATCATGGATTTACAGATTATTTGAACACACTGAGACATTTTAATTGGCTGAAATGCAAACATTTTTCAGTTAATGAGGGGTGGCTTTAGAACCTGATTTTCCACTGCCTTGTACCTTATGTAGCCATTAGTTCACAGCAGGAGGAAGGTCTCAGAGTGCAGTTTGGCAGCTCAGTGCTTATGACCTTCCCATGACATTAAGCCCACTGAGCTTTTAAAAACCTCCTGTGTGGCTGGTTCTGTTCTGGCTCTTCCACACTGTACAGCAACATGATGGGGTTCAGAGTTAATGCCAACCTTTTTCCAAGGTGCTCCCTTGCTCATCTCCAACTTCAGTGCCCAGGCTTTGGAGTACATCAGTGAAGAGAGATTGTTGCCAGATCATGTTGTATTCCAGCCTTTTAGTTTTTTTTTACATTTTTACCCACCCCCCAGCTATTACAGAACTTGGGAGAACCTCAAATATCTGAAGAAAATGAGAAGCAAACCCAGAGCTTGAAGTACCAATGGCTTTTGCTACAAACCTCTATCAATCACAGCTTGTGAGCTCACTCCTCAGCATAAATCTGGCAAAACACTTCAGCTTAGAATCTTTCACTATAATATTTTATTCTGAGTATTACTACTGTATTCTTTGAGAGTTCTCAAATACTGCACAGATAAGCTCAGCTGGGGCATAAATAAATAAATGAGAAGGCAGAAAATAATTTGTCCTTGCTTTGAGGTATTTTAACTGTTAGTTTGGAGTATGTATTTTATGGTTAAATAATTTCTGATGTTTACAAAATTATAATCATTATGGAAATTACTCCTTGAGACAGTGTTACTGCTGGGATTAATGTTTTCACATTTTGGTATTGCTTATTACCAGACACAAATCTTTGGCAACAGTACCTCCAGGGCTGGAGGAAAAGTGTGTGAAATTGTCAGCACTGCAAATGAACTTACAGGCAAGTCTTTTAAAACATTTTTTGTACATTCTGCCTTACTGCCTACAACATAGTGGCAATATTCTGGATTGCTTTGGAAATGTGTGCAGTGGCTCTCACACAAACTGTGTAAAACAAGAGACTGAGTTTTCAGCTGAAACACACTAACCTGCATTTCTGTGGGTGGGAATTGTAGCTGATGGCCCACAGTGTTTTCCATTTAATCTTGCTACCTGACTCACACTGTGGACAAGCATTGAAAACAGAAGAGCATTAGCGAAATTAGTTTGCACTGAAGACAATATTTAGATCCCATAACACAGTGACATTGATGATGCTTTTAATATGAAATATCACAATGTAATCCTGCAACAACAAATGGCTAGGTCACCAAAGTACTCTCTGTATCACTTGGTAGTAAACAGGAATTTGCTTCATAAAATCTGTCTTTCTATAAAATTCCTGCCTTAAAAGTTTTATTTAGACCTAGAAGAGACCGGGGCATTTCATTACGAGACAAAACATCTCTGTTTAGCTTTTTGTTCCTTCATGAATTCAGTTTGCTGAAAAAGTTCTGAATTGTACAGAGCGTTACTTGTTTAAATTAGAGCTTTCCTATTCAAATAACCTTATTCTGTTTCTCTGAAAAGTTGCTTCAGGCAAGCCAAAAATGAGATCTTTATTTCACAGATGAGATGTGGCCTGGAGAAGGATGGGTCCCATGTAGCTTTTCTGACTACAAACACTGTAAGTGAAGTTGCAAACATTTTCATTCTTGTAGACAGAAGTCACTCTCAGCTCCAGTTTCCCCTCCTACAGTCTTTTACCCTTTCATGTGGATTGCCTACAAGAAGTGTCTCCATTGTTTCTGGAGGTTTTTTTGTGGCTCTCATATCTGTTGCTGACACAAGACTTTAAGATGGAAAATAAATAATGAACACACTATTAAACTGCAGGATCCTAGTGAAACATTGCAGCAAACTCAGGCTTTCCTTGGGAGTGTAAACATTAATCATACTTTGTTTATATGGCACTGGCAGCTATAAGACTTGGGAGGGATTAATTTAAAAAGATTGTGCTTTTCACATATTTCTAACTATTTGCAATTGTGGAACTTCATGGGAAGTCTGTGTTTAAGCACAAGAGTGCTCCAGAAAACTTATTATTGCTATTCAGGACCATACATTTCCATCTCCATCAGCCACAATGACTCTTGCTCTAGCTAATGAGACCAAGACACAGCTTCATTCAGAATATTACTGGATGTCTGAGCAGTGGCCAGAGCTCTCCCATGAAGACAATGGGTCATGGACTTCTAATTCAGTGAGCCACAATATTTTTAAAAAAGCAAAATTTAAAGATTCTCAAAGTTGTGACTTTTCCAAGGTGTTTTCTTTATGCTTAAATTTATTTAACAGTTTTGCAGCTCTTTTAAAAATTAAACCAACTATAAAATTGACCTGACACTTTCAAATCAAAAATCAAAACATTTCACTAAAAAATATCACCATTAAACATTTGGTGTTTCTGATTCTCCCCCTTCCACTTTTCCAGTTGAAGCAATTATGAAAATTAAACTGACATTCCCATCCTCTTGAATAAAACTTGTTTAATGACTTGACCATGTAAAATCAACTCCTTGTTACTCCAAAGTAGTGCAAAACAATCCTTTCTCTAAACTCAAGCAGTTCTGCAGCAAAAGGACTCCCAGTGGGAGCTCTGCTCTCATGCTATCCCACGCAAGCAAGCAAAGTTTGTGCACAATGAAGAAACTAAAGCTCTAGTTGCAGGTGTTTGCAAGTAAAAACCTTGCTTTCATACAATGCTTTCAAGAAAGGCTAATGTATCTTGAGACTGTGATTGAACTGCTTAAAGTAATGGCATTTTTATTTATATAATTGCATATAAATTGAATGTTCCCTTGAAGAGGTGGAAACAGAAGTGCAACCTTTGCAGAACACCACCTCTGTGGAAACAGAAGTTGGAAGGGCAATGGACGAAAGAATAAACTGGTAAGATCAGTTACACAAGTGCAAGGACTTAAAATAAAGAATCTGCAGGCTTTTTTCTGCATGGAAAAGTCCTGCATATGAATGGACCTACACAGATTTTGCTCCATCTCTTTGTTACCTGTGCCATTACAGAAAGCCACAACAGACTCCAAAATCATGCCACAGTTGCAGAGCTCGCTGAGGGTGGAAGGCTGAGGAATTCCTTTTACATCCCTTGCATATTTCAAAGCCATTAACATTAGAGATTATCATCTCCACTGTGCCACAGGCACATGCCAGGTAAATGACTGCACCTGTGCAGAGGACACACAGCTTTGTGCAGTCACTGGGGGGCCCTGAGTGCTGCCCAGTTCCTTTTAAGTACTATGGACCATGAATATTTGATGCCAGCAACTCTCTAAATTCTTATGAACAGCAAAATGAGATTGCTAATGGTGATGTTCCTTGTCATTATGGAATTACTATTTTTGTTCCCCTTGCATGTTAATTGTTTTACATTTTAATATCTGCTCTAAGACTGCTGGATGGTACTGGAAGTCCAAGCTGAGGAATGATGGTCAAAATCCCACACATTATTCTGGAAGCACTAGAATTTTGTATTTTGATAACTGTGTGAGGACTGTTGCACCAAACAATGTGAAGAAAGCTCTGTGATAGACAGGCCCACTGCCTTTCCTGAAATCTGTAGGTCAGTGCCAGCTGCTTTCTGAAGGCCATGTACAGAGGCTTTCAACTTCTTCTTGATGTTTTTCAGATGATGTCAGTAGCTGAAAGCTTCATTCAGCTTGACCTTGTGCTCCCACACTCTACTGAGTTCTGTGGTTTGGTGTAACTTCAGCTGACCAACTATAACAGTCTTGCTGAATTTTATGACTGATTCCAAGCAAAAATCAGTTTTTTCCAGGTAACAGTGTCTCATTGTGGGGAGACATGCAAACAAGTAAATAAAAAGTCTATTTATTTGTATCAAAGAAATACTCTGTAGAATTCTAGGAGCATGTGAAGAACAGAAAATCACCATAAGCCTGGCATCTCCAAATATCAGAGGTACAATGCATAAATTATACAATTAATCTGACTTTGCACAGTAAGTGGGTTTAGTATGAGTTGTGCGGTTCATCTGGGCAACATATGCTCAGAAGGTTTAACACTGTGGAAGTACTGCAGACTTTGTAGAGTTGATCTGCAATGCTCATGAATGTGTCTAGGATTTCCAGATATCCAGCAGCCCAGGCAGAGTTGCTATTCTGGTGAGACTGTTCCAGACAATTGTCAGCATTCTCCATCTTGTCCCCAACAAAATGGCAAGGAACATAAAAGGACACGTCTGGTAAAAGCCAGATATAAGGTAGTAAGAAAAAAATTCCTATAGTATATATCAAACTTTTATTGTTGACCTTATACCAGTGCCTCAGACTGTCACCTCCTCAAGAACTATGAGAAATAAAGCAGTAACCTGTGTTAAATAGATGCCAAATAAAAAAAAATTAAATAAAAAGCCTAATTAAAAATCAATCACCCAACCAACCAAACCCAGTTCTACATTTAGTTCCTAAGCAGAAATACATGGCACCATTGTGGGATCAGGGAGAACAGGATAAACCACTTCAGTGTGTGTGACTCCCATGTTAACCTGAAGAAGTGTACATGCTCTAGGTATCTGAGACCTGCATTTGTTCTGCATACAGCTGTGACCCTTTTCCAATATTCTTCCTCCACCTACTCTAGCTGCAAGCAGGAAGCAGTTGAGAAGTTAGGTGAGCACAGCAAAGCAGGTCACTGGAAGGCAACATGTTCTGGGCCAGTAACCCCATTCATTCACCCAGGATTCCTTTTCCGTCAGACGCTGTCTAGTGTTACTGGACCTGGTATTGATTGCCAGAGAACTTTGACATTTGGTTGCTGTTGTTTGATGAAAGCAGCTAATTGGAGTGCTTCCTCCAAGGAAAACCTTTTACATACGTGGAGTCCTCCGTACCTGCGCCTATGTGGGTGATACATTCTGAAACCACCATAAAGAAAAGCTGTTTACATGTAGCATAAATGTAACTAACTGCGCTTGCTTTGCTAAACATTCACTCATAACTTGCAATTCAATTCTATCACCTGTAACAAAATACTCCAGGCAACTGTAAACTAAATGTCAGCCCTCTTTCTTCTCAGAGAAGCTGTCTTTTTCATTCAGCAGAATTAATCAACTTACCTTTCTTTAAAAATACTTTTTTTTGGAAAATACCCAGAGGGCTGGGTTTTCAAAGCAGTCTTACAGAACCTCAACTGAAAATAATATGAAGCATTTCAAATAGAAAGCACTGAAAAGTGGAATATAAATCCTGATATAAGATTTCAGATGTTTTTACATAAAAAGATTTTTTTTAACCCTGGTACTCATCCATGTTATACAGCGAAATGAACAAGCAGAAACAGAGACCAACAGTAAAGCAGAAAAAATGTATTTTTATACTGTACATGAAATTGAAAACAAGTCATATGCTACAGCATAGTTTCTTCAAACATCTTTTTCCAAAGTCAACAGCTTCTTGGTAAGACAATTTAGGTGTTGAGGATGCTTGTATAAAAGCCATGTGGGCCCCAAAATATGTACTCCACCTATAGAAACTGCTGTCCCAACTTATCCCGACTTCCTTTGTACCCCCCCTTTTCATTTTTTTTTCCACTGCAATAATTCCAATAGCACTGACATAAGGCAGGACTTACTCCAAAACTCTCCACAGCTTCTTTTAGAAAATACATGGGAGTTTGTACTGAAAGTATCTCCTGACAAACAGGAGATCTTTTGGGGATTATGTTGCCACCCCCTCTCCCCACCTGTCCCTTCTCTTCTCTTTATTTTTTGTTGCTTATGAGATGGATGGTTATTATCAGTTTATTATTACTGCTTTTCCACAGACTTTCTCAAATGTCAAGTGAATCTGATCTGGAGTTCAGGCCCATAATTACACTGGACCAACTCCAGGAACTCGTAAATAAATCGGTGGTGGCTGCTATGGTTGCCAGAGCTCTGTCATTCTGCTCTTCTGAGGGTGGACAGAGGCTTTGGCTCTTTTCTAAAATTCTACACTTGCTACAGAGTTTTTCACACCTTATTTTAAAAGACCCTAGGCTTTCTCACTCTAGTTTGGCATAGTTTTACCACAAGCACAGAAAGCTACTAGCCTGCCACATTGTTGAATTTATTCATTTAGAAAAGCAGCTGAAAGGTGGATTGTTACTTTTTAAATTTTTTTTTCTGCTTTCTCTATATGTGGGAGCCTGACAGGAATAGACATCATTTCTGTCTCTCTGCTCTGGCCTCTTTGTTGACATTAGTAGTTTACACGGAGCTCTACAGTGAGGCACATCTTTGTCACAGTGTATGGACTGTGCTCAGCCAGAGGTCAGCTCCAAGGCTTGGCAAGGAAGTCCCTCAAGTGCAGAGATGTCTGGATTTGAGATCATGGGTTTGAAAGGAGTGGGCACAGCATTCGTTCCCAGACCTGGCTTACTGAAGTCTGAGAAGTTTACTAGTGATTTCAAATGTTACTTTCAAGCCTGTTTCTAATCATGTCAATGCACATACAGTACAGCATCTGGTTACAGAACTGAATCTCCAACCAGTGCAGGCTTGAACTGAAAACTCTACAGATATTTATCTTCTGATACCTTTGACACTTTTTTCCTGAAAAACTTCAGATAAACTACTGAAGCACATAATGAGAATTGATCCAGAATATGTAACTATTCAGAACATGGTTCCTCTCCTTCAACTCATCTGCAATTAGAACTAGTCCCCACACCAACCACTCATTGATGCAGGTGGCAGCGCAGATCACAATTTGCATGACTTGATCTACAGTGGGTTTTTACCAGAAGCTAAAATAATTCCTGAAATCAGAACTAATCCTCAGTGCAGACAAGGCCTCAGACTGCCAACTAGTTCCAAATGCTTTTAAGATGTGAATGCTTGTATGCTGCCAATGAGACCGAGATGACCAATTCTTTTCACGTGGGTCACTCCAAGGCCAGCAAATGGTATCAGCATTTCCCCAGTGCTATCCTGGCTCTCAGAGACACCACTCACATAGAGGTGAAAGTTGCTGGACTCCTTTATACTTGAGTCATTGTGTCTTCTGCAGAGCACTTTTCAAAACAAAGCAAAATACTTTATGGAGTGGAAAACACTGAATTATTTGCAAAAAAAAAGTAATTTTTTTTCTATATCCCTCCCCAGGGAGCCCATTGTTCAAATAAGTATTTGCTTGTGCCCCGAAGTACAGATGTTTTTGACTCTCATCATAAATCAAACATGCTTATGTCTAACACATTAAAAAAGAGTAGAAAATAGCAGACATAGATTAAGATGGTTGGTCTGACCCAAATTATAGTTCTTCAATACTCTTATATTTTTGCTGATTCTTCTGAGAACAAAAGATTCGGCAACATCATTGTGCCTACCTCTCCTCCCTTGGAATTAAAATCAATCTTTTACTCCGTTTGAAATGTAAATTTGAAATAATCATGTATCTGGATCATGGATTAAGTTTGCAGGAGTAAAGTCTCTGGCAGAAGATGGCAGGGACCGTGCCTAAAGCTAAATCCAGACACACAAATCAGCTCTGAGCTAGGGTGAAAACAGAGTTCTGGTTAAATGGGTTGCAGGTTTTCAGTTGCAGAAGTTCCATCAAGAAACCATTCTGATATTTGAAAACAAGTAACAACAGCCTTGTGTCACTTACAAGGAAAGAAAATTTAGCATTCCTATTACTTTTTTCTCCCCTCAGACAATTCTCTCAGGCCTCTGTTAAAAAGAGCATTTTTTTTCAGAATCAGAATTCCACCTCTAAACCTTGACAATTCTAGTGAGATGGTGTTGCCTCTTTTTTTCATAAGGAAAGATGAGGCATTTGATAGTTTCAAATAGGGGTGTTGAACAACAGGACAAATTGTCTTGAAAGGCAGCAGGATAAACCATATTTTCAAGGTCAGTTTTTTAATCCATGGCTTTTAACCTTGTTATGATTTATGTTTGACCTCCTTTCCACAGTAGCTTTCCTCCTTCTCTCCTTCAGACTGGAAGGACACATCTATGCTTTCTATTTGATGTGGGTTTCATGTATCTGCACAAAGTAATTCATAACCACTTGGCAAAAGGCTTGTGCCCACACCACATCATTATCCTGCAATTAAGAAAATTCTCCCTGCCACAAAGCTATAAAGCCCAGTGATGTTTCAAGCTAAGCCCTCAATATTCATTCTGAATTCATCTAGGGCACAAAGCTGCTGTAGTGCTGCAGACAGAGAGATTTTGTAGTGTGCCTTGTAAAATATTTGTTGAGTGTCAATTGGAAATTTTTTAGGTTTGCTTCATCTCAGCATGTTTCCACACCTCAAGATTTTCTCCTGCTTCTCTGCACAGACTTCACACAGACATAGAAGACAGCTCTTCTCTGCAGCTGAATGGAACAGAAGCATGTATTGTGTTTGGTTCCGTGTGTCCTTCACCTAAGCGGTCGGGTTTAACACATTCTTCAAATGATTCCCCCTTTGATTATTCTCCCTGTGTTGTTGGTCAGGTTGCAGGTTGCTTTGTAAAATTTGATCAAGCAGGGCTTGAATTATCCATATAATTCACTTACAAAATCTTTGATTAAAGTAAAAGATTGAAGTGAAAGGAAGATAAAAAGATTCTGCCCTCTGGAATGTTTAATATTAGTCAGTTTCAATGCTGTGTTTCCCTTTTATTGTGTGGACAAAGACCTTTGCTGCCCCAGAGGTGAGGTCTGTAACATTTTATTTGTATTTCCTCCACCTTCCTAATGATACTTTGATTTTAAATAAGTACATCCGAGGGGGAAAAAAAAGTTTCATCCTTTAAATAAAATGTGGTGATGACTTTCCAACTTCTACCTCATGTGGCCCCAGTAGTAGGGAGGGAGCGGGACATTTATCGAATTGCTCCTTTAGACAGCCTTCTCCCCAAGGTCTTCTAAGATCGGCTGGAGCAAACTCTGCCATCAGGTCGAGATAGCCTGGAAAGGTCGTGAAAGTTAATAAAGAGAATAGTCGTGTGTCTCTGAATGTACACTAGAGAGAAACACTGTCCAGAAACGCTGCTAATGCAGGAGCTGCCCATAACCGCACGCATGAGTGACGGCCCGAGTCCTCCCAGCCCTTTGCTGCACTGGAGCTCTCTCGTTGGGCCTGGTCTCCCTTAAACAATTAAAGATTCTATTGGTCAGGCTCGGTGAAAGGGACCCAAAAATGTCTCTCCCGCGAGCCGGGCGTGGCTCCTTTAAGGCGCGGAGCGGCGCCCGCGGAAGGCGCGCGGGAGCGGGAGCGCGTCCGGCCCGGTCCGGTCCCCTCCCGTAGGGTCCGGTCCCCTCCCGTAGGGTCCGGCCC
>VZTZ01043692.1:55527-210818 GCA_013400955.1 Drymodes brunneopygia
GTCCGCTCCCGGTGCAGCCCGCGGCGCAGGGGCCGCAGCGCAGCGGCGCTGAGAAATGTTTGAAGGAGTTTTGTCTCTCCTTTTAGCTGGAAAAGGAAAAGGCATCGGCGGCGGCGGCGGCAGCGCGCACGTGTGATGTAAAGAAAGAGGGACTTTGTGATGCTGGCTGGGTGCAGCTCAGTAGGAGACCTGGAAAGGCGGGCAGAATCAACAGGGTGCTTGTTAAGTGGTGCACGGAACCGCTCCGGTTTGGAGAGACTGAGTATTCACCTTGCCTTAAATGGGTCAGCAGTGGGGTTCCAGCTTGCCCCGACTTGTCCAAACTTCAAAAAACAATATGACGTTTAGAAAGGGGGGAAACAATGCAATGTTGTGATTAATAAGAGGAAAATGAGTAGGGTATGCTGACAGTTACCAGTGCAGTGCTTGTAGGGTTTTACATAGAGCATGGATACCTAGTGCTGCAGAGCTGACCGCTTAATTACAGCTTTGCATCCTTTCTACTAATAACACTTCTTGAAGTCTGATGGATCATGATCATGGAATATGACTCTTTTGAGAGTGTACTCGAGTTTATTACTTGGCAGGGGGCAGCAGCATGAAGCCTGGGAATGAAAATAGGAAGTGAACATTACTTGTTTGGTTTTGATATTGTGTCTTTGACGGTTATAAGTGTCATCATAGACTGATCCTGGCTCAGATAGCATCTCATGTGCTGAAAGACATTATTCTTATCCTGGTTGTAACCTAGGTCCTCTGGCTGTACAAGCAATCCCTCTGATATGGAATATGTTCTGAACAAGTCTTGTTATTTTTATAATGGGCAAATGTGTTTCTGAAAGAGTAAACGGAATTGTATCATACCAAAGAATGTTCTCAGCCTGTAATATCTTAATCTCATGTGTTCAAAATGAAAACAACAGCCACTGGAAGACTGAAACCACTCTTGACTGATTCACGTGGATAATGAGGTTTATGACAGCAGAACTGTGTGCAGTGTTACTACATTGAGGTGTCGTTATCTCAGACCTGGAAATGCAGTTCAAGATGAGGATGTGCTGTCCACTGGCTCTGTGTAACCAGCAGTGGCAGAGGTCCAGCCTGGGTTTTCAGAGAAACAGTCCTGGTTTCTTTATGGTCCTTTTGGAGCCTTCATGAGATAGAAGTGCTTGTTCTGGAGACTGGGAAGGAATAGTGGTAATGTGCCCTGCTCCTGAAACACAGGCCTGACAACTGTTCCTGCCAAGAGACATTCTTCCCTGGTGGGACAGTGAGAGGCCTGAGATGCCATCCTGTTTTCCTCTGCCCCCTGAGGCCACAATAAAAGGATGTTGGCTTGGTCCTTAAATGAATCTGGCCATAGGTAACAGCATGGTGAGATGAACTAGAGGAGTTTGCTCAGTTTCAGTTCTGCTTTGTTTACCTGTCTGAAGCCTTTGTTAGAGTGTTAATTGTAATGCTTAAGGAGCTGTATCTTAGCATGGATGTGTGTGCCTGTAAGTTTATCTGTCCGTGGTATCATTACTGACCTCTCTGATACAGGCAGGACCGAAGTGTCTCCTGTGTAGAAACTTCCACAGTCACCAGAGGAAAGTCATGGGCTTTTTCACAATAAAGCTATGAACAAATTTCCTGTCTTCAGGTGAGTGTTAGCTCCTGCTAGGTGCCGTTTGACTGTATTCCCCTGGGGGAATCATTTCATGTCCTTTGTTTCCCTAGAAAATTTACAGTTCCCAACTGCACTCCTCAGTTCTGAGTGGATGCAAACGATGCTGACTCACATGCTGAACTGCAGCCTTGCTCCATGTAAACACAAGCACACTTCTAAAATATTTAATTTGTAATGTCCTCTGTGGAGAGCTATCCCACAGCTCCTGGCACAATTCCCAGAAGCAGCAGATTCTGGGGTTCTGGGAGTTTCAAAGGCCATTGGTGCCCAGCGGGATAATCATCTGAACTACTTTAGTGTAGTTTATGCTGGCACTGGGACAGTTCAAACTGAACAGGTATTTAATCTTGCTTAAAGCAAGTCTGCTTTGAACAATACGTGGTATGTGTATGAACGATGTGGAGCCTGTTGGGACATGGCTGTCAGGAGATCTACATGGAGGGAAATCTTTGTTAGGGCAAGTACACTTTGGTGTAGATGTACCTCCCAACAATTTCTAAAACAACCTCTGTGGGCAGTTGTAGTAAAATCAGGAATAAGCTATTAGAAGATTTATTTTCTTAGTTCCTCTGTGGTGAACAACAGTGTTAATTGTCTTATGAAGTACCCAAGTTTATATCCATATATATGAAATGCATGTTAAAAAAAACTTCTCAGAAACTCACTCCCATTCATGCACACAAAAATTGTCATTCTTTTAATTGAAAATAAGTTACTGTATATGATTTGGCTACAAAGGAGGAGAGTGGAACCAAGGAGTGATTTCTAAGTACACTTATTTTTTCTGTACCTGCTAAGTACAGTATTGGAGTTTTAAGATAAATATCTTCGCCTTTAAAAAAAGTAATTAGTTCAGTGGAGACTAGTTGATAAGAAAGTAGAGGGTTTTTTTACTTTTGTGGGTTTTAAAATTTGGGGTTGTTTTTTTTAGTTATTATTGTGAGCTTGGTTGAAAGAGTGATCCATTACTATAAATACAGAGAATAATTTGGAAGAGGTTCAGTGCATTTTATGGATGGTCTGGATCATCCCATATCACTTACTCAGGTGGGCTGGCTGTGAGTGCATTACCTGTAATTGTTAAGCATCATCTGTTTGCTGAACTCTGCTAAGCTTCACTGATGTCATAACTCATCCCAACATCCTGCTACGTTTTAAGCTTCCATTCTTAATTTTTTATTTTGAGATCAGGAGTAGTGGGATGTGCTCAAAACTGGGTAAGTCTGAGTAGCATGAGCATTTCCAAACTCTGGAGAAAAAGCTCCCAGTGCAAATGGGGCTCTGGAGCTCCCTGAGGTACCTTGGGAATACAAACCATCGCTCTCAATGCTGTGCCACAGCACAGCAGCGCTTGCATCCATGCAGTGTCAGTGCAGCTGGAAAAGCAAATCTGTGCTCTTACCTTCACAGATGGTAGGACTTGAAGGTAGTGTGCCTGTCACTTCTTTGACTGCAGGAAGGGTACCTGGCATAGTACTGCTTTGGTGCAAGAAACATCATTTCTGTGAGTATGATTCAAGGCTCAACTTACTTTCCTTCTTTATTAGTATGGGGCATTTCCTTAGAAATGTGGCTTAATTCACAAATCAATTTCACTAGAAAGACTTCTTTGAAGTCTGAAATTGAAGTGTACTGTTGTGGCATTTTGTTGCTTAAGTGTGCTGAGAGATAGGCTTGCCACTAGCAGAGTGCCATTAGTTACAAGGTAGTCTTGCAGCCCATATTTCAAAATCCTGCTTTTTGTGATGGCTGTTAGTGGCATTTTTCTTTGTAAAAGCAAAGGAAGTTAAAAATTGTGTCTGCATCTGTTATTTGTTGCTATGACAGCTGTCTTTGTCCAGTTTTAACCATCCTATTCTGAGTAGCTCCTAACTGGGGTTGTAACATTAATGGCTACCTGCAGAGGAAGTAGAAGTGGAGTTCTTTCAATGCTGTCTCCTTCTCTCAGTCAAAAAATATTTCTTTTGGGTTACACTAGTTTTAATCAAGGTGCAATGAATTGAAAGATTCCATTACTAACTCTGTTTTGGTGCCTGGCATAATTAGGACTGGTATGGTTACAATACATACATTAGTAGCCAGTTCCTTAGCACTATTTAATCGTGGTTTGTCTCGAGCAGGACAGATGACACCACTGGTACTGTGCTTCTGAGACTCAAAAACTGGGAAGATCACTTGAAATAAGGTGGTGCACTTTTTTGTACTAGGTCACGTATCAAGTTATGTTGTCTTCAGATGGCAATTGTGAAACAAGCGAGTGCGCCTTGCAACATGCTGTCAGTTATTGCACAAGCAGGCACGAAATAAGGGCCACCCCTCTGTCTCAGTGAGCTGTGGGATGTGCTGTCTTCAGGTGCCAGCTTACCTTTGCACCGATGTACAACACAAGTGTAAAACAAGATGTAAAATATGTTTATTCAAACCCTCCTTTCTGGCATACTGAGCGTCTTCCTCTGCAGTGGACAGCTAACTTCTGTGGAGTCAGTCTATATTAAGAGTTTGTAAGTGGCTGTCTTCCTAAAGCTAGCTGGAAAATACTGTCACGAGAGCAGCTTTTTGTAAGCTAGATGGCATCCTGTTAGTCTGAGTAACACATTGCTGGAAACTGTTGGTGGTAAAGTAGCAGCAGCATGGAAAGCTCTGTGACCCTAATGCAGACTTGTTTTAGAGGGTAACTTCTAATACAGAATCTTGTACAGTTTGGTCCAGTTGGAGGGTCAGTTGTCTGTTTTGAAGATCAGATTGCTGCCTTTTCAGAGGAAAGCTGTATTTTGTGAATATGAGCTCCTTTTTATCTGCTTGCTGTGCCTTGTCTGAGGGAAGGAGCAGCTGTAGTCCGTTCACCAGACCTGCATTTGGCTGTTGCTGCCATTGTGTTGTGTGTAAACACGTACCATTATTTTGGATCATATAGCAGTCTGTTCAAAAGGGTCTCGCATTCCCCAGCTGTTCTGCAACTTTTCCATCTCTGAGCTTGCCAGCTGCTTAATACAGGCAAATGTAGCTGCATTTGTTTCTCTGGTGTTAAGTGTTAGTGGAGATAAAATTGACTTGTTAAATGTTAGGTGCTGCAAGCCCCTCTCCTGCTTCGAATGGACTTAAAACAAAAGTAGACTGTTCTTATGACATCAAAGGTGTTAGAAGTTTTCTTTATTGCTTGTTGAACAGATTGCATAAAAATCTTTGTGTTGTAGATTTGAAACAAATATGAAATACTATTGTGTTTACATATATATATCCACAGATTGTAGCTGTAACTAATCTGAAAGAACTGGGTTATGAAAAGGTGTGCCTTAAAGGCATGTCAACAGCTCATTTGTTTAACCACTTCTCTGAACAGTGTTCAGTTTGACAAGGCATCCTGTGCTCTCTTGTCAGCCAACCTTTTGTTTACTGAATCTGGGAGCTTTTGTTTCAGTGGCAAGGAAAGAACAGGGGCTCTGCAATGTCTTGTATCTGCTCAGTCCAGGTGAGGAACCACAGGCTGAGACCTGCCTTTTCCAGCCTGCTGTCCCTGCCGTGAAAGCGATAGGAAATGTCTGGAAAATGTTTTGTGTGACTGAACTCCTCTTTCCTGCAGCTTTATCTGCCTGGAGATACAGAAGTTAAAAGTCAGAGTAAATTTAAGCTCCTTTGGAAAAAGGAGGTAATTGTATTAATGACTAAATTTACTGTTCTAACCACTTTAACCTGTTCTACAATGTAAGTTTGAAATTTTGGATGAGGAGGAGTGTGTCCTTGGTTGCTGCAAGAGGTTGCTAAAGGTAGTGATAAAGCAAAGTTTTCAGAGGCTTGAGCTGGTGCCATTAATTAGTATTCCATACTCTCGAACAAGGGGATAAATCAGGTGTTTGCATGAAATAATATTTAATGCAGTTTGTATTTGAAGAATGTAAATTTGATTTTTCATGGTTTTGCTATTCATTTCATGGTGAAGGAGACTGGAAGGGAACGACTTGTGCATTCTTGCTCCTGGTATCAGAAAAGGCTGCCTCTGCCCCAGGGTCCAAGTTACCCATTGTAACTGGCCTGAATACCCTATTATTCAGAGAGGAAATTTCCAGGTGACTGTAAATACATTTTTTTCCTACCCCTTTTTTCACACCCTTTCACCAGGCCCGCTCTATCCTTGCTGGTTGTAGCTTTCATGTTAAACATCAACATTACCTAAATAATGCCAGGACGGCTCTGGTTTCATAATAGAGCCTTGACCTGTAAAAAGAAAAGCAAAACAATAAAAAAGTCTCTCAATTTAAGGTAGCGTGTTTCAGAATCTGTTTTTTGTATCTCCAAATAGCTGAGAGTCTGAACTTTTCCATTCTAATGCTACTGTCTTCAAAGAAGTTGGAACAGTCTTTGGCTAGATGCTTGCACTTGTCTTCTGGAAAGTTAATTTTTCGAAGTCAGTGTCAGAGCACTGAATCATTATTTGTCTGAAATCATAGCAGAAATACAGGCTTATAGTTTGAAGTGATCATAATAGATACATAATTATGTTAGCTGAGCAGAGTCATAGTTATTAAATTAAACTGTATAGCCAACACAGAAAGTGTAGAAATGAATGTGCGTTCTGGATTTATTAACTACATGTATGAACAATTCTTTAGAAAACAGGTAACAGGAGTTCTCTTTCAGAACAGCAAATTGACCATGCTTCAAAAATAGAGGAAGACAACTGAGTGTGATACTGAGGGCATGAAGAGAGAGAGAGGGAAAGGAGGAGGAACTTCTGTCACAGCAAAAGTCAGGGAGAGCATCTTAACATTTTATTTTTTAAGTGCTAGTGATTAATTCATAAACCCCTTTGGAATGAGTTTAGGGAATGGACATAGAGGAGATTGGGAGAAGTGGATTTCGAGAAGTAAGAAAGTAAGGAAGTGTTGGTTTGTCCTCAATTGAACAGAGGAGGAAGATCGTATCTGATTAATAAATAGTTTTCAATTATTGAAGGCTTTAGGAGAAATAAATATTTCTTTCAGGAGGTGGTGGGAAGTGAAGTGAAAAGACTTTAAATGGCCTTAAATTGCTTAAACATGTTTAAAATAATAGAGGGGGAAAAAGAAGGGATTAAGCTCTCACCTACCTCCAAAGACTGTTCTTAATGAAGTTGGTGGAAGTTTTGGGAAGGCATAAAAGTAGGGCATTTGAGAAAGCTTTCTGTTAGGTGTTTTTCTTTATTTTAAATGAATGTTTCTGCCAGTGTTTTTAACTTGGCTTAAATTTGCTCCATCCTCTACAGGGGAAAATATTTATTTTAAAGTTTCCTCTAAACTTAAATTGGCTTCCCAGCCAATTTAAAGACATGTCTGTCTATGTAATACCTTCCAACTCCAGGAAAGCTGAAAAACTGTAAGGCTTAATGGAGGAGGAGACCTTGCTGATTGCACAGGAGAGCAGCATTTCCAGCAGCAGAAAAATTGCTGTTTTGAAAATGTAGATTGAATGGATCCCTTCCACTTTTGTTTCTTTTTGCTGTTGTTAATGATTTCCTTTCCTCAGCTAGTGGTGAGTGCTGTTGTGCCTGCTTCACTCCACTGATTCTTCCACTTCTCTCTGGGACTAAAAATTATAGTATGTGTCAGTTTAAAGACTGAAATAGAGCAGTGTCAGAGCTTCTTCACTAAGCTGCAACTTTATTGGAGTTATGATCTTTAACTTTGGCTCTTAAAGTTATTTCTCTCCAGGGTGGTCATTGCAGCTCTTAGTGTGGGTTGTCCCGCACACTGATGAGTTTGGGTGCCTGTTATCTCACAGATTGTGTGGCTCAAGTCTCTGCCCCATGTGTGGCTTATCACCTATGTGCACAGCTCCCCAGAGACCACTTACACAAAATTGTCTCTATCACTGGAAAGATTCAAGGCTTTGAAAGAAGGTTGCTTAAGCAGAACTTGCAATAATGAACGAAATGACAAAAGGAAACAATGTATTTACTGAGGTAATATGTGTCAGTATGGATCTGGCTTAGGCTCTGTTGTTCGGGTTGTCTGTTAAGCCACTCGTGTTCTGGATGCTTTGCCTTGTGATGAGGCTGTGCTGTCACCTGTGATCAGCATTTAGGTGTTAACTGCTGAAAAGTACCAATGCTGCCTCTTCTTCTCCTGCCTCACTCCACAAAACTACTTAGCTGAGGTATTCCTGTTTAGATCATGCTGTTGGCTTTAGACTAAAACTCCTTTAGTCAGAGTATTCTGTCATTTGTGGTTTAAAGTATATGCTGTGACAAATACTACTTCAAAGCAGTTTGTCCAAAACTTGACCCTTGCAAAGCTCAGACAGTAAAGACTCTCCAGAACTCTATAAACACCCTGACCGTGGGATTGCACCAAACCTCTTCTGCTCCCCCTGTGCCTGTCCTCTTCCTTCCTGTTGTATTGCACAGTGCCAATAGTTGACAGGCAAAGAATTTGTTTTTCCTGAAATACACTTGTTTGTCTTGTCTCCATAATATTTGTTGCATGCCTGACTTGACAACTTGTATGCAAATGCCTATTTTTGTACTGTTTTTTGTGGGTTGGCAACAAAGTCATTGTGGCTTCCTACTGCAAGCAAAAGCCTGGTGTATGGAACCAAGTTGTTTATATGGATTCCTGGTATGGAATGCAAGTTTAATTCTTTTAGCTTGAAATTAAATTGTGTTGAATTAAATGAACTTTGAATTTAAGTGGCGCTGAACCCAGCTAAACAATTTTCTAGGGCTTACATTAATAAAAGCAAACTATAGCACAGCTAACTACTGCTAGGGATGAATTTCAGGTTCTTAAAATTTGTGGTTTAAAAGGGGAATGCTCAGCTTATGCTTCTGTAATAAACTTCATGTCTGAAGTGCACTGTGTGGTGTACCCTGCTGGGATAGTACAGCCACAGATAACTGGAAGGGATTTGTGTGGGCAGGGAGAAGGCAGATGAAAAATTCCAGGTGAGAGATAACTTTCCATGGCCTGGTTTGGGAACCTAACCTGCCTTACAGTAAGAGATAGAGAGCTGCAAAAAAGAAGTTACCAGTGATTTTGTTTCATCTGACCTCCTGTTAGAGGACCTACTAGCCTTTTAAAAGAAATCCTTAGAGCAGTATTTGGTTGAACATGCTTTTTCTGGACTCCCAGGAGGTGCCTGCCAGCAAGGAGCTGCTGACATCAAAAGCAAAACCCCAAAAGGCCCATATATGTGTGTGAAGTAAGGAAACCGAGAATGAGAGTGGTTTTGTGCTGAACTTCAGCATAAAGGTCTTTCCAAACTCAATAAAGAAACAGAGCACCTTCATTACTGCCTTCAAAAATTATGATGACTTGTGAGATTCCTAGAGTAATGTAAAAATGAAGACAATGTTCTTCCAATAAAACAAACGTTACTTCATTAAATGTTTCTTAAGCAAACACTAAAATGAGAACTTATAATCATGCCAGTCACCTCTGAAACAAAGCAAGTAATCTTGGTGTTACAGAGGTTTGTTTCTTAAGGAAGCCCTGAAAAAACTTTTTCCATGAACACGTTGGTATGAATTGGCATTCTTCCTTGCACAGGAAACCACAAATTCTTATTGCGGAAAACTTCTAACTCTTGTAAAACAGTCATTAGTTTTGTGTATTAAATGTTCAGAATGTTCTAGTTTTTTGGGTTTTTTTGTGTGGCCTCTGGAGAGCTGCTCTAAGAAATGCTTCTCTTTTGATAAACAGAAGATCTCTTGCTCAAATGTTTCCAGTCACTTGTAGTCCCTGTGCATGCTACTGGGGCTTGGATACTTCTCAAATGCCTACAAGCCTGAGACTGTCTTTATTGCTCAATTATTTTTACCCCCTCAAGTCTGACAGTTGCAGCAACTGAACATGATCCCTGTATTAAATACAGCAATGTGTTTGATGAGTTGCTTTGTTAGGGTTTCTGAAACTGGTGCACTTGAAATTGCCTTTGGTGGTGGGGCAGCTCCTGGAGCAGAGTCACTCAGTGCACACACATTGTGCTTGTGTGCACACCTCTAGTATGTGATGTGTACTACAGGCTGGGAGCTTCAGGTTCAGGTGACTGGAAAAATTACTTCTATGACTTCATTGAACATCTCTCTTTTTCTTTATGCTACTCTTTTTCAGTCTTTTCCTCTTCTTTCTTTTTTTTTTTTTTTTTTATTTTAATCCCTATTCTGGATTTGGTATGCAAGCTATGATCAAACTGCGTGTGAAGTAAAACACTTTTTTAACTAAGAACTGCATCCTTGGTTTCTGGTCCTTTCAAACACACTATCAAGAGTAGAACTCAAATTACACAGAACATTCTTTTTATTTTTTTAAATGACAGAAAAAAGGACAGTGGGTGGGGATGTAACAAATCACATAAGCTAGCAATGATAAAAGTGTTTGTTTTGTTTGGTTTTTTTTGCAGTGCAGGCTACTTGTTTGAAGCAGATTTATCATATCTTCATCAATGTTTTATAGTTTCTACTATTTTGGAGTGTTAGCTGGGTTCTCAAGTACTGGAACGTTACTGCTGCTATTTAAGGCAGGACATCTGTCATGATGTGTCTAGAGTCTGATTTCCCCAAGCCTGAACAATTCTTGCCTTTATGCTCTACCTATGTAGCTGTTGCTCTTTCTACAACCTAAAAATAACATAGAGGTCAAACAACTTGTTGAAAGTCTGTAATTTTTGAGAGCAGCAACTTGCCAGTAGCTATGTCTTGTGTCATCTGGACAATGCTTTGGCAGAGTTTTAAGAATTTGCTAAACTAGGGCAAATTAACTTTCCTTTCTGGTGAGGCCTAATTTTCTGTGCTGGAAGGATGTGTACAAAATGAATGCATGCGTCTCACAAACAGCATTAACACTGTCTCATGCTGCACACACCATGGCTGCTGGGACCCAGCCCTGGCAGCACCCTCCTGCTCTCCTACCCTTGGCTTCCTCCCTTGCTTCTGGAAGTCATGGCTTGCACATCGACTTCCTTGGCATTTGGGACAGTAACCTCAGTGTTAGTTGCCCTCTCAACTCTGGTTTATGCCCCAACAGCTGTTCAGTTTGCAGACTTTTACTGTAAATGCTGTGTACAATATTATTACTGTATTAGCAAGTATTCTGTGCACAGGGTAATGAGGCTACTCTCTGGAGCCTCAGAACTCTTCTGCAGAAGGGGCAGACTCTTTTAATCTAGAGAAATTATTCCTCTTTTCCCACTGAAATCTTACTCTGAAAACTTTGTTGTAGGGACAGTTTTAATGAGCTTTGAAACCAGTATCACAGTTTTCAGAACCACCCCTTTATGTCTGTGGCCTTGGCACTAGTGCCATTTTTGGGGATGAAATTTTATGACTCTAACAGCTCTCTACTCCTCCCATTTCCCTCTTTCCTTCCTGCTCCCAGCTGTGTGCAAGTACTGATTATTCTGGGGTGGCTCTAGTCCACTCCTTTGACTTTGTAAGCTGCTTTATCTCAGGGTTTGGTTGCTGGATCAGCAGATCAGTGCCTGCAGTTTGTGAACCAAGGAGGGTCTCAGCCCTCCAATGCATGTGGGAGCTGGTGCAGTGGGGACAGTGTCAGACTGGACAAGAAATATGTTCTCTGCACAGTTCACTTTGCCTAACATGGATCTGTAGATGAACATGAGTTTTCTGATGGTGCCTCTCAGTTCTGATTTGACAAATTAAAAGCTTTCAAATGGAACCCTGAAGTAGTGTTTATTTGAAGCTTAAAATGCTGGAATTGGATTTTTTTTCCCTTTGTGTTAGTAGCTCCTATGCCACACTATATTTTAACATGTTGTTTGTTTAAAGGAAGCTCTACACTTCCCAGGGAAGGTTGTAACTGGGAAAGGCTTGAAACAATTGTAGTTGCTTGGCTTTGTTGGATTGTAACTGTTTGTGACTCTTACTAAACTAAAATTGCAGGTACTTTAATGTGCATCAGATGTAAAAATGCTGTGATACCAAGCATAGCCTGAGTTACAGCATTTTGGAGTGAAATAGTCATGGTGACAGCATGTCTCATACTGGTGGAGAAAATTAAAGAGAATGGGTAAGAAATGCTAAGGAGTAAGGAGATTTGAAATAACTGTACATGGGTCAATGCAAACAACATAGGAAGTTTTGGGAAGCTTTGTTAAACTCTGGCTGAATACTTAAAGGTTTACTGGAGAGTAATCATGCTATTGAACCTGATGGCTTTGGCTTGTGATCACCAGTGAAGGCCTGCTTTTTCACCTAGTTTTGCAACTGGGGATTTACTTTGGCACATGGAAGATAAGTTTCTTATTTGAGTTAGCAGAATACAAGTGTCTTGTTGGAAACATTCCCAGCAATGATCTGATTCCTAGCCTTTTCTGTAACTGCTCAATAGTGCCACCAGTGCGCATTTGGCCACAAAATAGTTACGACAACTTGCATAAACTCCAGGATTTTTTAATGTCTAAAACCACTTTAACATAGGGTACAAGCTGGTCATTTATAAACATTGGCTTGAAAAAAAGTAATTGGATTTTACAGAACAGCTTGGTGGATGGTCAGTTCCAAGTTCCCTGGCTTCCTGGGAAGTGCCAGCTGAGTTCTGATGAACTATTGCTTCTGCCTGCTGCCTTCATGGCATCCCAGGTGCAGCTTGGTGAACTGACTGCCAGCCACTGGCCCTGCACACCTTCCTCCCAGGACAGGAGTCTTGTGTCTGAAGACATCACCTCCCAGATCAAGATCTCCAGATTATTGCTGGGCTTCATTTAGAAAGGACACCTGAGCTGGCTCTGTTGCTTGCTGCAGGTGTTGAGTTGCTCCAGTGTTTTAGAGGAGGCTGTGCCTCCTCTAAATACTATACTACCAGTATATTCTCCAGGCTAATTCATATATCCATTTTTGACCAAAACAAAGGAAGGCCCTGTATTCTTTTACATTTTAACAAAACTTTTGCCTGTTATAAAGTATGGAAGTATTTGATTTAGAGAAAAAAAACACCCAAACAACAAACCACCAAAACAAAACTCTTTGATTTCTCACTTCATTCTGGCAGTAGATGCACATCCAGTATGTGAAGGGGAGACTCATGACTGTGTTAGGCTCCAGGTGTGAGAGGGTGTTCTGCATTACAGGTAGATGAAGTAAATTTCAAAGCCGTTTGGCAATGAGCAGAGTGCAACTGCTTGACTACCTTGAACTTCACTTGTATAAGTGAACCTCTTCACACATTTTCTATTGAGGAGTGTCCTGAAAAGACTCCCATTTGATTTTTTTTTTTATTTTTGTTTTTACATTGTTGTCTGGTGATCTTATTATCCGACATACTACATAATTTGGATCTGAGATTTAGATTCAAAGTTAATATATCTCCATAGCAAAGTCCATGTTGTTCAGAGATTTTGCCATGTTAATTGTTAACAGAGGTGCTCTCACTGCTCAGCTGAGCTGCAAGCTTTGTTAGCTGAGCACTGCTTGCAGCACTCTGTTGTTTAAGTGCTATTTTTGATGCCTCACAGCACCAACATGTGTAATTTAATTGATGTGACATGGAGGAGCCTTATCCTGAAATGTGCTTCTGGAACTTAGTTGAGACTGTTCAGATTATGCTCAAAAATACTGCTTTATATTTTCTCCAGGGTTGATTGCAGCATCAATTCGATTCAATCTATTTAAATTATATATTTATTTTGATCTTTGAGCACCAGATCTGATTTTATTTGGTTGTTCATGGCAACCTGAGTATTGTGTTTTATGTTTGGTTTTTGTTTTTTTGTTCTTTTTTTTAAATCCTCCTAATAGCTTCTCTATTCAGTGCTGTTTTTTAGAATAAGGATTTATTTGTGTGTGCACGTGATTCACAAGATTCACTGTTATATTTCAGGTGTCTTCAGAGTCTTCCTTCATCAGTCTACTGCTTTGCTTCGTTTCTGCTTCTTTTTTGTGTGGTACTACCCATTTGCAAAACCTTGTAACTACAGCTGTCTCTCTCATGTATAGGCAAGTCTTCTGTCTTGTTGATAATTGCTCAGTGAAGAGATCTCAGTTGTTGTTGAGGAAGCTTGAGATGCTTTGAGGTGTTGCAGATCAGACCATTATAGTTCCTCTGTTCTCCAGTGTGGTCACTAACAGAGCATTTTTGAAAATTCACATAGGTGAACAGAAGTGCAATGGGCTGCATGAATCCAAAATGCCCCTCATAATGTTATTTTGTTTGAAAAATAGATTTTTTTTTTAACTTTAGGAATTCTTATTGAATTTATTTTTAATGAAATTAATTCTATCAATAAAGGAGTTGTTTTCAGTCATGCTGTCACAAGATGCTTAATTTCAGGAGATAAATCTAAACATGGGGGATGTCTTGAATATACTGTAAAGAGAGAATCTGTATGGGCCAGTGCACTATCTACTGGTTAGGGATCATGCATCATTAGTCATGTCTTTCTGACTTGTCTGAGGAAACCAAATGTTTAATGTTCCTTCCATTTCTGAATCTTCCTAGAGACTGTATTAGCAGTGACTGTTGCCTTTGGTAGGAAATTCAGCTGTTTCTATTCTGGATTTTATGGTGTTCTTTCTAGCATTAGTCAATTCTTGGGTATTTGGGAAGTTTCTTCGGTGCATGTTCCTCCTTAACTTGCTCCAAAGATTTCATTGCTAGACACCAACCACATCCAGTTGATCCAAGCAGTCCCAATAGCTGAGATACCTTGTTTTCTGTTGGAGTTGGATGATGTGTTTGTGCATTTTAGGATGATGCAGAATAACCTGACCAGGAGAGATGCCTGTGGAAGAAAGAAGAGGAAAACAGGATTACTAACTATGTGACCTTCAATTAGCTTTAGGGAAAGGGCTGCTGGAAGGCAAGTATATTTTAAGGGACTACTTTTTTATTATGAGTCTGCACAGCTTAAATTCTCATTTAGCACTTCAACCTTTGCCTGACCTCTACCAAAGCTTCTCCTTTAGCTATATTGGCAGTATCTCTTTGCTGGCCAAAAAAAGAGAGGCATGCACATTTTAATATGCAATTTTTTGGTTTGTGCACCACTAAATCATTTTGCCAGAGTGGGGAAATAGTGTGAGTTTGGAAGAAGGGCATGAGCTATGTGTATGATATTGTCTCAACAAATTTTGTCTGTGTAGGTAAAGACCTAATGAGGGTTAGAAAAAACTCCAACAAAACTCTTTTTGAGAGCTTTGAGACCAGAGTAATTTGTTTTTTGAGAGCAGACTAATCTGAAGTACTTGATGTTGAAAACTGTACAATTATTATACGTAGAACTGTCTTTTTAAAGATTTTTTTTCCCCTTAATTCTTGAACTGCAGAAATGGACACCTTTCTCTGTTTGGATAAGTGCTGGCAAGTTCAAACAGTAAGTGGTTTTTGTGATGAACTGGAATTTTGGAGTTGACACTGCTATCAACTCTCTGTCCTTGAATGCAGCAAGTCTTCCTCTGTGGTCCCATAGTAAACAGTTGCGATCACTTCTTGGCATGTAAGAAGTTTGGCATCCTTAAAGCAGTGACTACTTCATGCTGCTAATGGCTTTGGAGTAACTAATTTAAGTGGACACTGGGCAGTTCCTCACTTAAAATGTGCTCCAGATCATGCTTGTAAACATTCTAGAGATTAATTGATGCATCTGATTTTTGGTGTTTCTCATATATTTCAGGGAGACAGTAAAGTATCAAAAGTGATGTGAAAGCTGATTTGTTTTGGAGAAAGAGGACACACTGGCTTGAAGCAATGACTGTCTAGACCTTAGTGCTTGGTACTAACCCTGAAACTTATGTACTGGGAATGCCATAGGCTTAAATTACAATAAGGAGACAACATGGCAGAAAAATGAGTCAGAGAAGTGAGGTAATGTAAGAAAATCAAATAAAATTTGCCTTGTAATAATGAATTCCTGAATGTATGGAGTTTTTTGAAGAGGTGGTTAAGAACTGCTATCTGCATAATGGAATGTATGCTCTCGAGTCAAAAACTGCTGTTGTTATCAAGTCAGAACATGCAAATGTCTCTGAGTCTGAAGAAATGTTTCAAAAAGTCATTTTGAGAACTTGGAAGACAATCTAATAAGCGTGTGTGGAAATCTGCTCCATAGTACTATTAGGTTGGCAGGAGACATTGGTTTACATGCTAATAAAATATCTCTTTCATGAATTTCACTACTCAACAAGACTAAGAACATTCTAATTTGGTTTTGCAGCCCTTTCAGAAGATGTCCTACATAACTGATGCCCCTGCCAAAGGAGCTAAGAGAGACATTGTAATGGAACCATCTCTGATGTCACACTTCAGTTGTTAAGGGGCTATTAAATAATGAAACATTTGAATCTAAGATCATATTTCATTTTGGCTAAAATTAGCATTTATTTAATTACAGTTGTGCTCCATTTCCAGGGGTTTATGGGAATATTTTGAAAGTTGTAATTGTTCTTGCTCAGATAAACAGTTGAGCAGGCAATTGACTGCAAGTCTCATTAGACATCAGTGTTTGCCTGTGTTAGGATATGATTTCAGGATGGATGACTGTGACTTGAATTAATGGCAGCTGGTTTACAGGTATAAAAGGAATCTTCTCTTTGCCAGCTGTATCTTAGTCAACTTAGCTGAAGTTATTTGAATGTACAGTGAAGTGTGTGCAGGGATCTGGACAAAACTTGGACTGTTTATCACTGGGATACCCACTCTCCTACTCTCCTACTGTCTAGAATGTGTAGCAATTGCAGCACATTTTTAAAACTGGATTTATGGGATGAGCTGGTTCATGCAGCTCATGCTTGGCTTTTATTCTGGTATATCTAATTGATATGTGGAAGGAATTCAAGCTGCAGATTAAGGAGTGAGTGTGCCTGTGAGGGCTCAAGCAATGTGATTTGCCCTCTGAACTCATGACTGAAGCTCTAACTATAGTCCTTGTTTCTGGCCACTGTTTCTGTCCTGGGGCACTCTGTCAGGAGGGATTCCCACTGCTCTTACTTGCACACTGGTCCGTGTCAGAGGTAACTCTCTCAGCAGGAGTGCAAATAGCACAGCCCCAGTTTCTAACCAAGGCCTGGCTGAGCAGAGATGTGCAAGTGCAGGTTAGAAGTCACTGAGATAACACAAATCCAGCACACTTGGGTCTGCCAGCTGGCTGATACATGAAGTGGGTGTTTTACAGAACATGTTCTCTGAACTGCAAGGAAGATACTGAAGACAGGAGTTGAAGTTTTAAGTTTTAATCTGTTTGTTTGTATAGTGCTGTGAGGGTTGGCTTGGGGTTTTTTTTCCTGCTCTTTTTTCACCTGTAAGTAGGGAAATCAATTTAACCTTAGATGAATTTCAACAGTGATGCAAATAGTTACTTTTTGCATTAGCACAGCAGCTTACCTGGCTGAGAGGATAGTGCCTTTCACTGCTGTGTTTAGCTTTTCAGTGGCTCATTACCAGCCTTAATAAACACCTCACGCTTCACTTAAAGTGGAACGTGGTTGTCTAAAACTCAGTTTAAAAAAAGAAATAACATGTTCCCATTGTGTATGTTTCAGAGGAAGCACTTGCCTGCTGCTGGCTGAATGGCAAATGAAACATCTGCCCTGGAGAGATAGGTTAGGAGTTTCCATGGGGCTGGGGAAAAGCAAGGGGACAGCCCCTGTGCAGGGCAGGATGTGCTGGTGTCCCTGCTCTGCAGTTTCTCAAGCGTGTGGAGCAGGGAGGGCTGTGTTTGTTGGGATGCCTTCCCAGCTGTGTAGTGGAGGAGAGCAGTGCTGGCTGAGCTTGCCAGCAGTGATAAGGCCTCCAGGTGGGGATCACAGTAAACATACTGTGAGAATCACAGCCCTGCTTTCCCACGAGTTGCATGAGGCAAAGATGTTCTTCTGTCACTTGTTCTGTTGGAAGCTCCGTGTTGCTAACAACTAAATATGCAAAGCAATCAAACTGTGGCTCTTCCAGCCTTCCTGGTGTTCTGACTTATGGTACTTGCTTCTGTTTTCAAAACTGAATTTGTCAGCACAGACTACTTCACTCTGAAAATGTCAAGTCTTACCATAAGTGCTTCTTGTGTTGTAATAACACACATAACTTTCCTTTACAATGCATATCATGCTTGCTTTTTCTCCCCACTATTTATTTAATTAGATATCTTCTGGACAGGTTTATGCAAATTGAATGATAATGTCATTGCTTCCAGTAAATTCAGACCATTGTATCCTACATACAGTGTTCATAGCTGTATTACTGACTAACAAGATTGCTCTTGGCTACAATGAAGTGCACCACGAAATTGCTCTGATCTAAGGCTTAGGTTATAATTTGAGACAGTTACCTTAAACCAAAAGAACCGAAGTCCGTAAATAAACTATTAAGCAACGTAAACTTTTTTAATGGCAGAGACAGTTAGCAAGAAACTATGCAAACCCCACAGGCCTAGATAATCTGTACCATAATTATGTAGTCTACTAAGTGAGAATAATTCCAGAGCTTTGCTCATGAATAAGACTGGATTACTTGTGATGTGATTTCGTAAAACAAACAAGGAGACTAAAGGCTGCAGAGGCTACTTAAGGTTTTGTAGAGGGGTAAATGTTAATACTTAATTGTTTAAAATATGTATGAAGTGATCCATGGCAAAATTGTACAGAGTATGCCTTAAGAAATAAACTTATTGTTAAATATTGTGCTGAGTTTCTTTACCAATAGAGCTGTGTTTCCACAGGTCACTTTAGTAATCTGTTCAAAATAGCCTTTAAATGTTCAGTGAGCTTTTCACTACTTACTGCTGGATAATATATATTGCTAAATACTTTTTCTCTGCTGTATTCTAATTGTTGTAATAAAGTGAGCATTGCTGTGACCTTTTTGGTTCTGCTTTGGGACTATTAACGCATCTCTGTTCTGATCCCATATATCCCATCTAATTCTCCCCCTAAGACAGCTGCGCAAACAGGAGCACTAGGAAGAACACAACAGTTCCAGTAGAAAAAGTGCTCCCCAGAACATAGGTACTGGAGGAGAGACAAAGCTGAGGTGTTCAGCCACGGAGTTGATGGACTTCATCCTAATGGCTTGTCCTGCCTGATCTTTGAGGCAGACAGCCCCAAATAGCCATGGATATACAGCCAGCACTCTGGAGATCATAGGAAGCTGTAGCTTCCTTTGGGGGTGCTTTAAGAATGGATTGTGTCTCCTCTGTTTTTTGAGAGAGGAGAAATGAGTTTCATTTTTTGGGGACACCCTATCTAGGGAACATCCTCAAGACTGTTTTGCCTTTTTTTTTTTTTGTGGGTTTTTTTTTTGAGATAAAGCACTATGCTTACTTTCTGATACAGGAATTTGTACTTGTTCAGATAACTCTGTATAGAGCTCCACACCCAGATTCAGAAGGAATCACAGAAAGAAAAACCAGCAAATGGTGATCTTGTATGGGAAGGCTCCTTCTGTGCCTGTTCTCTTTTACCTCCTTTGTACTGGAGCTTCCTGTAAAACAGACCTGTCCTGAAGTCTCTGCATTACCTTTTTAAGCTTTATTTTACTTCACTAAGTCTCTGACTCAAAGTCCCTATAGACCTTAGAAATTTGAGTGATGGAAGCCAAAGACTTACACCAAAACGGGTGTTCTGTAGAAAAAAAATCCCTTCCTTAGACAAATACTCTAAAAAATTGCTCCAGTGAGTTAATATGAATCTCAGTGCTTTTTTTAACCTTTTGTTATTTATGCTCACCAGACCCCTGTGAAATTGAAGAGTTCCCTTTATCTTGAATGATGGACTGGGAGCTGGGTTGTGGGGGCTGGCTACCATGCTCTCACCCACATGTACCAGCATCCCCCTTTGCCCTGCACTGAGACATCTGTGTTTAATATGTAGGAGAGCAACTGAATTATTTTTATGTTTGCTGGTCTGAAATGAGTCAGTGAAGGGTCAAACATGTCGTGGAGCAGGAAAAGGAGAGGAGTGGGAATCTGGCAGCCAGCAGCTGGCTGAGATTGCCATGGAGCCACAGACCATCCCCAGTGACTTTGCCAAGGTCACTCAAGCTTCTGCCAGCAAGAAATTGAAACCTCTCTTGTGTTGTACAGGGTGCTGACCACAGGTCTGTCAAATGCAGTAACTGGTAGGAAGTGGCTTTGGATTTATTCTACTTGAATTTATTGTTTGTTTACAAACACTGATGTATGAATTAATAGTTGCTTTCTATTAATAGATGCTTTGTAGTGTATGCTGAAATCCAAACTGAATTGGTCATAACTGTAGATCTTCAGGTGTAAGCTGGGTGCATTCCATGAGGAATTCATAATTGACTTGAGCTAACTTTCCCTTAGAAATGTGATTTTTGTGTAGATAGTGATCTGTCAACTACAGCACATTTCTGTATAAGGACTACTGCCCTTTAATAAAGATAGCTCAGGGGTTAGTGCCTGAAACAAATCATTTCACAGTATTATATTGCCAATTTGGTAAAAAAATCAGTTGGTCACAGTTGCTTGATAATTCATACAATTTGCATCTGATAGTTTATCAATGGCCTAATACAGGATTTAGAATGGAGCACTTCACCAGTCCTGGGCACACAAATTGCTGCATGCACAGCATTTTGAGCTATGTACATTATGAAAACAGTGCTGAAAGTAAGGGTGTGAGGGCTCAGGTCATATTCTGGCACCAATTTCTAGGTTCTATTTTTCTTTTTGAATTCATTTGGGAGGAAAGAAACTAAGAAACTTTTTTGAGTCAATATTTTGGAGCTGTGCTGGTTATAAAGCTGTGCTGCTTCTGTCTTTTTAAAGTTTCTTTAGAAAAAGGGTTGGCCAAAAAATATTCTGGATGTGATTGTATGTAACATCTGTGCATTTCTTTATACAATACACTACAGTGAATTCAATTTAAAGGGCTTTCTCCCAGCTCTGACAAATCTTGTCAACCTACCACTTGTCTTAATTTCTGTGTCTGGTTGGTTTTTCGTTTGTTTGTTTGTGGTTTTTTTAACTTCTTAAAATCAAAGAAATCTTATTGCAGGTGGCTTTTTTGTTTTGTTTTATTTTAAAGAAGGATAGCACTGCAGAAACCTGTCTCCAGCAATCTAATATATTGTCTGATGTTCTTCTAGGAACAAATATATCATGTGGATTTTTATGTAGGAGGCTTCTTAGACTTTTAAAGGTTGGGTGTTAGCCACAAGGTTCATGTGACGTGACAAATGTGGAACATCTGTGTACTGGTGCACATCACTGTTCTCAAAGTCATTCCCCTCACCACATGCATTGAATTAAATACAAGAATTTAGAAAAAAAATAGTTGGAAGGACACATTCTGTCAAATACAATGGGAAGGATCTGTTGTGCAAGCTGTTGGAGCTCACTCACGCACTTCTCCAGTCATTTATTCAGAGGTCTGGTGTGCTCTGTGCCTCTGCTCTTCCTCCCTTGCAGCTGGGAGAGTGGTTTTTTGCTTTCCTAGTTGGTGGTAAACTGTTTTCTGGATGGAAATTAGAGTTTAGCAAAAGGCTGAACTCTGAAGGGATTTCTCAGTGTAGTTTCTTGTTTGTGTGGTGCTTGGGCTGCATGTGAGGTAAGTAGGGGGCTGAGTTGGCTTCCTTGTATTGGAAACAAAGTGTGGCCGAGTGGCTTAAACCAGGATCTCTCATATTAAAGCATGAATCTAATTCTTAACTCTGCCTGAAATGATCTGACTTGATGACCAATATCTTTGTAAATCCTGAGTGCTACTGTTTATCTCCATTCTATAGCTGCAGTAAGAGTTCTTGGAAAGTGGGATAGAGAAAAGAAAACAAAAGCAATTCTTATGGGTAAGATTTGACCTGGAGCATTCTGGGCCAGGAGCTAGAAGTCCTTATTCTTCTAGAGTGATTACCAAATTTCCTGAAGGGTGCTGTGCTTCATTACAACCCATATACCTGGTGCTATCACCTTGGTCTGACAGAGAGGCTGCCAGTTTTAGATTGCAGGATAAAGTATATCCAAAAATCCAAGTCAGGATGCAGGTCACAACTTATGCTGAGGTGGAACTCAAGTGTTGGTCTGGTAAAAAGCTCACTGCTATGCAGAAGGCAAGGAGCAGGTATTAATAGTTGTCTTCCTAGTGACTTACATGTATTCAGAAGTGGTCTGAAACTGCGTAGGTTTGAACACATCATTAAGTAGTGGGTTTTTAAAAGTAATTTAATGCTATTTTTCAGATATTGGCATTACAGATAAGGGTTTATTGAGTTGTGGTACTCACAGCTGGAAACCAGTATTAAAAATTTGGTCCTCACTTCCTAGTTTATCTTTGCAGACTCAAGTCTGGGACTGTAAATGTAAAGTAAAGGACCTCCTCTAGTTGATCTGAGCTTAGTTTCCAACATCTACCTCTGAGATGACTTCTGAGTACTTTCTTCATATATTCTGATGGCTGTATCATGCTGTGCTTAACTCTTTTTGAATTTAATATTTGAGGCTTTTAAAATCCTGTTCAAAAGGTGGTTTATAGGAGCTCCTACTCCAGAATGCATGTAAAAGCTCTTGTTCCAACATAGCCACATATGCCAGACTTGGGAAAACTTGCTCACGTTGAAAATATCACTTCAGCTGGAAAAAGCTTCTGAATGATTCCCTGCTTTTAAAGGATGTGTGAGAAGTGGTCTGAAGTAAAGGAAGCACCTCTGGGGTTTGTTGTCCTGAGGTAGGTGCATAGGTAGTGGACAGAAGTGGCATAAAAGACCTAAATAATTTGGGCATCCATTTAAATTGTTCTGTTGTCTTAGAATTTGCTATGCTCTAATTAAGTAATTCTTGTCATAAAACTCTACTTAGCTCATAAAAAAATGCAGATTCTTTAATCTTAGAAGTTGTGGGGAAACTGTTTTTGTTCGAAACTAATTTAATTTTTTTGTTTGTGTTTTTTTGTTTAGTGTTGGTTGGTTGTGTTTTTACCCTCTTGAAAAGCTGCTAATCCAAACCAAGCAGCCCCTCTGTCAGTCCAGTCTGCCTGAGGTCAGAGGCCACCCCATGTACCTCTGTGTCCTCAGGGAGTGAGGATCCATGCAGATTTCTGTATTGCATTTCCAGTAAACTCCGTGTCTTCCGTGCTGGCTACAGGAAGTACATCTGAGTCAGCTGCCTTGTCCAGGCACTGTGAAAGTCTGGTGCAGAATCTGGGGTGATCTAATTGTGATCTGTCTGATTCAGGACTTGCCCAAGCCGAGTGTTTCCACTTTAAGTGTTTTTTAATTTAGCTTTGTAAAACTGTAGTTAGGAAATAAATCTGTGCATTCAGAATGCGTAGGTGTTAAATTCAGCTGGGTTCAAAGAAGTTAAATGCAGCTTTGATGTAAATTGCTTTATGTAAATACAGCAGTAACTTCACATCCGTAGAGCAATTTGATTTCTGTAGCTTCTTTAACCCATGCTCCAGTTTTCTTAAATCATTGAGAGTAATCCTGGGAGGCCCTTCTGACTTCAGTCTGTTTTATTGCATGAAAATATTCTTCAGAGTGCCGGGGAAAAAAAAGATAATTTTTCGAAGTCTTCGAAGAGACTTCTGATGTTTTGAGTCTTTATTACACTAGAGGTCAGTGTATGATGGGAGCTTCTGTGCTGTGGTATCGAGTTTCTTGCAGAATCCTATTTCATCAACTTTGAAACCAGATTCTAAGAGAAACTGTAGCCTGTTACTATGGAAAAAACTTAACATTAAAGTGTCTTGTGACTTTCTTGGCTAAAGGACTTTTTTGAGCTTCCTACTTTTAATTCTCCTTGCCTAACAAATACAAGGCGAGGATCAGTATGAGTACTTTGATGTGGTAAGCATGACTGTGCACAGTCAGATGCTCCAGTGTGCACCTCAAACATTCATCTTTCATTGCAATGCCATGACTTTTTGGTGCAGATATATTTCTATATGCCAGGGTATTTACAGGAGTCATCCTTGGCTTGTGCACTGTACCTCTTAAGGGCATGGTGGGAGAAATGAACGTGCATCTATTATTTTTAGAGTAGGTGTCAGCTTCCTGAGCTGGTAACTTCCAGGTGGGCTTTGGGTGTTGAGGGGAGCACAGTCAAGTATGATTCTGTCATGGTACTTGCAGAGATTCTTTCCTCAGCAGGTCTTCTTCAGCTCTCAGATAAGTAATTTCTTTAAACATGTGGAATGTGCAAAAGGAGTTTGTTTCTGCAGCCATCGTTGGGCAGGGGCACTGGAGCAGATGCTGGAGCTGCAGCAGTGTTGTGTGAGGTGAAATGGGAGGGAAATACACTGAGGGAGGGTTCTGCTGGCTGGGGCAGATTGCATCGCAAATGGCAATGTAAGTCAGATGATGGAAATACCCCAGTAGGGTGGGTTTGAGCTCTTCAGTGCTTCCTATGACAACTGACTACAAACAAAAGTGCCTCTGTCCTGTTACTCTTGTGTGGAGTTCTTCTGAAATGCCTCAGAAAAAGAAAAGATTATGGGATGTTAAGAGTTTACAGGCTTGCACTGATGTAGAGGGTAAGTGCAGGCACAGAGTGGAATTCTGCTCTTCTTAAGTGATATTCTGTGTGTCCAAGAGACCTGGACTGGTGACCATCTTTGTGGCTTTTCTTTTTGGTGAGGGGGAAGAGGGAGGGGACATAGTAAAAGGAAAACCAGTCTGAAAATCTCCTTTGCACCTGGCTGCTGCCCAGTATGTTGTGTTACATGCCTCTGGAACATTAAGAAGGATAACACCTCAGCTGAGATGGTGTGAAGGAGTTGCTAGACTCTGGTTTAATTGAACTCTCTGTAAGGGTTCCTGGCTTCACAGGAAAGATATTGCACTCTGCTACCTCTTTCCCAGGTTTTTCCAGGCTGCATTTTTGTTTTTCTGTAAGAAATGAAAATGTACCAAGGCTTTGCAGAATGTGACTTTATCAAAACATCTCTGGTGGTGTTAGGCTTCATCTGCTTGGGCAAGAGCCTGAGAAGGTTATGGCTTTGCAAAACTGATGTGATATAAGTCATCAAGCAACAATTAAAACATCCTAAAAATTCCTTTCCTTTTCTTATTCCTTACTGATTGGAGGCATGCAACCTTAATTTGTTCCAGTGAAACTGATCAAAATCTGTTCTGCATGTAAGAGCTCAGGAACTAGGAGGCTTATCTTGAAGAAAAGATGGTGGTGTAGGTGTCCTGTAGCCAGCCTAGTGAGCAACCTGATGGATCACTGCAGGTTCTTGCAGAGTAGCTACATGTCCATTGCACACAGTGACTGTCTTTCTTGGTTCAGCTGTCCAGTGTTAAATCAGTCCAAGTGTTGATGCTATCTGCACCCAGAAGAATATTTGTTTAGAAGAAATGTAAGTTTGACTGTTCTCTTGGATCAAAAATTATGGATCTTCGTGGCTAGGCAGAGGTGATTACATACTAGCCCCTCTTTCTAGCTCATCATACCAAGTATCCAAATGATATTTGCATGTCTGTCTTTCCTTCATGATGTACTGACTTATTCTGGAATCTGTCTGTTGTGTAATAAAGCAGAGGCCATCAAAAAGGCAAAAAAATTAGTATTTGGAGTGTCTTTTCCTGCTTTTGTTCTGAACTCTCAAAGTACAGGGGTTATCAGACAAACAGTTCAAGTGGCTTGCCAGGCATTTCTCTGATGAACTGCAGAGAGAGCGCAAAAAGTTGCAGCCAAGGTCAGTCTTGAAAAGATTAGGATTCAATTGCCAGCCCTCACATTTTGATTTCAATCTCAAATGTTTCCTGGTAGGTGCTCTGTATTTGTTAGGTCTTATGTTTGTCCTGTCGTGTGTTCTTGCCAAAACTTCTCGTAAGACTCCTGACACTATCAAAGATCTGTAGACTATAGTGACATAGGCAAATATATGTATAAATATATATCTAAAATTCCAAACCACTCTGTCAAGATATTTCAACTCACACCAGTTATTCAAGGTTCCTTTAAAAGGGTAGACTTTGACAGGCTTCAAAGCTGCAGGCCTTCCAAACTGCCTCACCCCGGTCTTCTCTCTCTTGTTCCAATACACAAATGTAGCCTTTGCTAAAAAAAGGGAGGAATTTGCCGAAAAAAGGAGGAATTAATAAAATGTATTAGTGGGACAGTGGCAGTGTGCACCTGGTTTAATGTGTTCTGTGCTTTGTCCCCTCTTCCCACCTTACAGTTGCTTCCAGGAAGTAGTTGACCTAAATGATAGCTGGATTTCAAATCCTTTCTTTTCTGTTTTTTTTTTAAAAATACTGATACATAAAGAGGAAGAAAGTAGGAACAGCAGAAGTAATCAGGGAACCCTACGGTTAAGCAGCAAAAAGGAATTTGAAACTGAGAATTATGTGATGATTGAAAAACTAGCTTATCTTTCTTCCAGCTATCCATTGTTGACCATCATTTTTCTTCACCTTTCCTACCAGACTGAAGTGCCAACTCATTTACCCTCCTAAAGTGCAGGAGTGCTCATTTGAGGGGAATGGAAGCTGGAAATGCCAAAACAATAGCATGTGGTTTACCGTATTCTAGGAACTTTAGGCTAATTTACTCCCTGAAATACAAAGATAAATGTGGGTAGATCTTAGAAACTGTCTTAATTTGTTTGTTGTGAACAGTTATACAACATTAGGGACAAGACTGATTTGCTGCCATACCTGTCCCTATGCATCCCATAGTCTGTGTTTGTGGGTCTGCTTGTCTTCCAAAATCAGAATTTCTCCCAACTCAGGCAAAATTTCTATCTTACCTGTGTTTTCAATGAATTATTTTTGTTTTGACCTCTTCTCTAGATGCTGTTATTAGAGTCTGACATGTTTAGCAGCTGCAGGAAGCAGAGCAGTGACCTGACTGCTCTTGGAAGTTGTTGCTGTCACATAGGATATCATGACTTCATTTTGTACCTCCTTAATAGATATATTAAAAAAATATCTAATAAAGCAGTTGTGAAAGTGAAAGCAGTATCTTTAGCACCTAAACATATTCAGGTGAGCTGAGCCTGAGCTGAGTGAGAGTAAAAATGTTATTTCACTGACCAGCTGTAAGAGGAGGGAGACAGTAATCTGTGCAATAGCACAGACTGCTTCAGGTGGTTCAGGTCTGCATTGGAGAACTCTTCCCCACTTTGGAAAGAACAACTGCATGTGGTACAGAACAGAGTAAAAAGCCCACAGCAGTTGGTTATTTTATGTGTTCAGGGGATTGGCATCTTTCAGGACAATGTGGTGCTGGGATAATTGGGCTAGTTTGAAACAATCTAACTTGAATACTTAAGCAACATGAGTATCCACATGGGCTGAATCGTCCTGCAAATAATGTTACAGGCACAGCCAGAGGTGTTTTGTATTTGCCAAAGAATAAAATAAAACCAGTTGTGGTGCAGGGTGTGGGGATCAGAAATCAAGCCATGTGGCAGTGTTGTTTGCAGGACTGCTTGTTAGGTCAAGTGCTCTACACTAGGAGAAGTCTTGGATCTGTCTCCTGGTTGCTGTGGTTCTAGAAAGAGAATTGGCTTTTTCAGTTGCATCCAGTAATGTTTAAAATTAAAGATTTTGAAGGTAATAGTATTTTGGTGGATGCTTCTGTTTTTGTTATGCTCTCCAGGGCTGCTTGACATTATTGAAAGACTGAATGTAATACGGACTTCCTGTGGGGTGGCTAAGGGAAAGTTCAGTTCTTGTCTGTGTGAATGGCCAAAGAGCAGTATGCTCTGAGCTGCCTCAGCCCTTGCAGTCAATCAGTTCCTCCCCTTTGTGCATCTGCCTGCCAGTTCTGAAATAGTTGCTGTAGCCTGTGGTTCTCACTCATACTTTGTTGTGTTTGTTTCTTGTAGGAGGACTGCCTTAGGACTGTGAGCCACCAGGAAAAGGCAATGCAGTTGTACCTAGAGGATCAGGCTTGGATGGCTGGGATTTAAGGTAAGCATTTGCTGAAAAATAGATGCTGATCTGAGCCAAGAGCTATGAGTTGTTGTTTTACTTTTTTTTTTTTTTTCCTGGAGGTATTTGTATCAAGCATTTAAGGAAGAATCTGTGTGTGCCTTCTGGTGCACATGTACTTTAATAAAATGCAGTGGTTAATAATAGTTAATATTCCAGAGTAGCCCATAGGACCTTCAAAAAAGCTGATTGGTATTTAAATACCTAGGAGATGCTTATGCTGCCTTGGGAAGAAATGTTATTCAGTAAGGGATTAGAAATAAGAGTTCCTGAAACTTCTTCTCAGAATTCACTGGGAAGCAGCAGGCAGCTAAGATGGGCCTCCTGTTCCAGGCTTTCTATTATTCCTTCTTCTAAATATTGTATAACAGAGTAGCTTCAACAATTCTAGACTATGTACAATTCCTTCAAATGTAACATTTTAATTAATTACAGATCTGTACTTTCTTTCATGTTACCCACTCTTCATGTTGCAAACTTTTGATTAAATGTTTGCAGTTTAGATTTGTTTCAGGGGGTTTTTTTCAGCTCTTAGCTATGGAAAAGCATTTCCCTATGTGAACACAAACCAAGAACAAAAGGGACCTTTTTGTGTGTCTAAGTGCATAGCAGGTTCTGTTGGTTCCACATAGGCAGAGCTTGCAAAATTTCTGTAATGTGTGGGATTAATCTTGCTCTCGGAGAATTGTGTAATTTTTGTTACTGGAGAGATGTGGTTTCTTGGACATGGTCAGGAATGTCTCAGTGGTTTTGAATCAGCAAAATTAGTATATAGATGATCTATCTTTTAACCTTCCTAAAACAGAATTGATGTCTAATTCTGGTCATACTGCCAGGCAAGAGCTGTCATCCTATTAGTTCTCTTGCCACATGTAGCTTAAATTTTCTCTCAGAGATATGGAAGGCACGATTTCAGTTGTTGTTCCAGAATTATGTGAGAGCTGTTTTCCTTGCAACTTGTCATGGCTTCTGAAGTCTAGGAGAACACCGTGTAAAGACTGGAAGTTTGAATGAAATCATCTTCTGCTGGTTTTAACATCTTACTTAAAAAGAAGGAAAGTGAGGGACTGGGTACAGTGATTACATTTGCAAGAAAGCCTGAAAAGTTGCAAGGCCTTGGAGTAGAAAAGCAAAACCTAACCTTGATTCCTGAAGATTTGAGCTTGGAGCGTGATCAGGGAAAACATGAACTGAATCTGGACAGTTCAGGATTAGAGCATATGAATAAAGTCTCCTCCAAAAATGTTAGAGCAAGCATGTCACATCAGTTATTAGCTGCATACTTTCTGTGCAGTGAATAATTTAATGAAGGTGAGCAGAAGTAGTGTATTCTTGCAGGACTAATGCAGGTACTGAAAATCGTGTGAACAGTCATGGGCATTTAGTTTTTTAAGGGTAATATGGACTTAACTTCTTTCAACAAAGACTCAAGCCTTCAGAGAATTTCTTGCTGAACTTGTTTCTTAGTGTATGCTATCATAAAATGGTTGTAACCTTCAGAAGATGATGCTCTTAGACCATGTGAATGAGTATCCTGCTGTATTTAAAAAAAACCACCACCAACAAAAAATCTATTTTAGTAGAGAATTTACAGACCTAGAGTTTGTTAACAGTGTGCAATTTACACACTTGATGTGACATAGCTGAACATTGTCAGATAACTAAGCTACAGGCTGTTTGGATATAGTCTTCAGATGAATGTGTTCATGTTTTTCCACAGCATCTTGCAATACTGTGCAGTATTTACTGTACCTGTTACTGCCTTATAATATATATTCATTAACCAATTACATGGACTTCTGATCATCAGACTGAAAAAGGATGGAAAAAAATTGCTGATTTCTGAAGGTCATGACCAGCTTTCTACTTCTTTGCTGGAGTTACATCTAAGAATGGCCAGTTGACTTTAGAAGCTGGGAAATGTGCACAATCAGATGAGTCACTTTTACTCTCTTTTCATGTCATTACAATAGAAACAGTTTGTGGACAGGTATTTGTTTTTTTAATTTATAGTGTGTTAACTTTGCTAGCAGCATACCATTTATCATGTGCTACCTGTATGGCATAGCTTCCATAAAGTCAACAAAGCCAAAGCTTCATGTGCAAATTCATGTGCTGTCTTGCTGGACACTTTAGCAGCCTTGCTTAAATGTGAAGAAACATACAGTGTTCCTTCTAATGCTGGTGTATTTTTAATTACATAAATTCCAGCCAACTCTTGCTGGCTAATGTAGCTTGAAAAAGAGTGAACTGTTTAATTTCTGCCATCTAGAATGGAATTGGAAGATGGGGGATGCCGAGCTTTTGTAAATCCTATGTCAGTGCAGCAGTTCCCTTCAGGTTAATGTTCTTGCTAGCCTAACTGAAAACTTCATCCTCTCGCTTCTGAGGATAAAGGCAAATAGATGTATTTCCTATTTATTTTCTTGGTTATCAGTAAGATTGTTCCTCGCTACTATGGTTTCAATTCAGCTGCTTTTCCAAATACTTTGTAAGCTGAATTATTAGTGCTTGCACCGTTTTTAAAAATAGTGCATGCAGTACCTCACAATCCATTGCTGACCCAGCAGTTGGGGTTATTTTTTTTGCTGTTTTGAGAACAGTTTGCTTGAACTTCTGCATTTTACTGTTCCAGAACAATGGTACTGGACTTCTTGCAAAAGCCAAGCTTACAGGAAATGTCATTCTGTCGAAAGCGGCTTGCTCTTACCCAGCATGTGATAATACTTTTCTTAAAATGTGTTTGTTGTGCCTGGTATTCTCTGGCAATGTTACTCACACTCAATTTACCTGAGGATAGGAGAGTTAATGTTGGATTAGCCTGGTGTCTTGTGCAGAGTCGAGGTCTTCAGTTGTTCTTACAGGTCTACACTTAAAGTTCTGCATTTAAAGTTCTTCCCTTTCTACCTTGTTGGTAAAGATGAGTGTTATGCTATTTTCTCCATACAGTTCCTCCCAGGCTTTGGGATTGCATTACTGGAAAGCATCCCTCAAAACTGATTTTTGTTGTCATGAGCTGTATTTAGACCACTGAAAAATTTTAAGGAAGATGTCAAGTGAAAAGGGGTGGAATAGGAAGAGTGCAAAAGCATCTTCCTTACTGCTGCATTTTTCTTCAGATTAATAATTTTTGGTAAGAAAGAAACTATGCCTGATATCAATCCCAAAAGTTAACATGTGTCTCTGCACACGGCCTGGGCTGTTGCCAAATGTCCTTAGCTATTTATTATGGTCAAAATAGTGTCCTGACTATTTGAGAATTGTAAACTTTGGATGAAGCCTTTAATCCATTCAGTTCTGACACTGTACTTGTTTCTGCAGTATGGCTTTTGAGGAGCAGCCTGTCCACCTGGCTCATTTCTCCCTGATCTCCATTCACTGAAATATTTCAGTTTTGTTTCTAGGATCTGAATTGCTCATGCCTCTTCCCAAAGCTTTTATTGCAGTGTCCTACTGAAAACATGAGGAATTTTCAACCTTAGGAATGCGTTTCCCCCCAAACTGTTGTGACTCAAGTGTGTTGCTGTAAAGCCACACTGCAAAGCGAGGGAGGGTCAAGAAATCTGAGAAGTGATGATTTGATTGTACTGCTTTTGCTAATTTCTTTGAATTGTGGATTCTGGCTTCATTAGTGGCTTCTTGGTGTTTGTGACTTGCAACTGATACCTTTTCTAAAAACAGAAGGGGGGAGGAGAGGGAGTACTCTGTTTATTTCAACAACCACAAGCGACACTTCCAAAATACACTTGTGGTTGTATCGCAGAGTTATGAATCTTAGGTTATCTGGTGGTGAGTAATGTGATGAGACAGTAGCCTAATATGTCCACACTTTATTTAGAAAAGGTGGTTCTTATCAGAGGCAAGGAACACCGGTGTTTCACTCTCTGTGCTCGTGGGTCCCTGAGCACAGATTCCAGGTCTCTTGACAGTCCATGGTGGCAAGATACAGCAGCTCCCTTTCAGGATCTGACTGCAAGTTCTTAAGGATTTTGCAATATATAAAGAAACAAATTCCTTTCCCCCTCCAGCTGCTCACCCAAATGGTTTTTTTAGGCTGTCCTGTGTTTTGATCAAAGTTAATGAGTTGTGATATCTCTTGACCAGATTTTTTTTTTAAACACTATTATCTCACTAGAGAGGAGGCTTACAAATAGATAGTAACAGTTTTCCAAATTTTTCAGGCAGAGCCTAGATTATGCCAATTATTACGCCTAGAGAATCCTGGAGGTTAGGAAAACATTACTTCAGTAAGACAATAATCTTTTACTGTTCTGCCTACTTAAAATTAAAATGGAAGAGCAAATCCTCCCTGGCAAACCAGGAGATGCTCAATTTTGGGATTATATACAGTTTACATTGAAGATAAGCTGGGTTGGGGGGCATAGTCTTTGACACAAAGCGTGTGGCTTTATTCCATGGACAGACAATGCAGCTGAACTGGGGATTACTGAAGATTGTGGGACTGTCCTCCCTGACTTGCCACCTTCTCCTCAATTCAGAGCACAGGGAATTGTTCATTCCCGTGGCAATAACATCAGTGTAATTTGTGTCTAGGAGTGAAAGAATTAATGATTTCTTTTCCCAGAAAGACAGAAAGTGTTTGTGTTGGGTTGAGGGTTTTTTTTAATGTTGTCGGTGTTTGGTGTTTTTTTTTTTAGATAAATAAAAAATCCTCTGTGAGTCATTTTAGTCTCTCACAGAAACTTGAATGTGCTAAATGAGTAGGTTCCCCTAGCTGAGCCAATGGGGATGGCCAGGCACAGGCAACACTTTTATCCCACAAAGGGGAGGAGGGGTGAATGAGCCAGAAGATATAAGCTGAAACAAAGCCATGCTGTCCTTCTGAGTCATTCGCACACACTGGATGGGTAAGGCTTCTTGCTTCCTGGGACACAGAAGTGGGGTCATGATTCTAACAATGGATGCTGGTAAGTCGCTTTTTATTAAATTTGTCTGGGTTTTTTTTCCTGGGAAGCCTCTCCTCCCCCTCCCCCCCAGCTGAAAAGAAGATATCTGTAAAGTGGGAAGCTGAATTGTTAAATAGGAGAATGCTTAATCCAGACTTTGCATGCTGTGTGCACTTCACTGTGCGTTACCCTGGTGTTATTTCTTGGTTGTTATTCATTGAAGCACATATCCTCTCCTGAAAAGCAAAACCTCAGAATCAAAAGCATGTCTGTTAATTTGTACTTCTGTCTTCATTGGGACAGAACCTGTGGCCTGGGAAGTGCATGATGTCTCACTCTCTTTGATGATAGAGCTGATAGTGGCTGGATGTTAGGTTTGCTATAAAGGGATGGTGGTTAACTAATGTATTGTCTGTGGCTTCCTCTACTCTGTGTTTACAGAAATTTTGTATTGGGGAGGAAGAGGAAGAAACTGCTGTATTTCTGTGGTAGGCAGCTCTGCTTTATGTACTTGCAGTCAAGGAAGCCTATGTTCTGTGAAAAAGTACATGCAGGATTTTTATATTTTTTTAATTAGGTAAAAACATTTAATCTTCAACATAGTTTTTTGTGTGATATGGAGAATGAATGTAGAGTGGTTTCTATAAAAGAAACAAGCAATCCCTGTCTTGCTTTTAGAGAGGGGGTGTGTTTCCATGTCATAACTTGCATCCTTCAAATTCCACAGTAATAAAAGACCTTGGATTTTAATGGTTATGGATAGGGCAGAAAGCACCAGTGGTTGTGCTGTGGCAGAATGCTCTCGGCTGCTCTTTCTCTATACCAGCTGCAAGCATGCCTGCTGCATTTTTAAGAGCTCTGTTGAACTTTTGTCAGCAGTTGGTTCAGCTCCTTTTTTTTCACCACAATGCAGAAGCATAATGTGACATGTTCTACAAGCTCTATTCAAAGTGATAAACTTACTCAGGCAGATCTTGCTGGTCTGTTTTATTTGCTTGTCACATGCTGAGTTTACTCCATGCTAATGAAAAGCTCACTGTCCCCCATGTATCTGAATTGATTCAGTTGGGCATTTGCTAGGTCCTAAAGAGAAAACTGTCTATGGCTTCGTACAGCTCTTTGACTTTACTGAGACTTCCAGAAGGTGACCCAGCTGGGTTCTTCATGCACAATTTAGAGGAGACAGCAAACCGGTTCATTTCACCCACCCATGCTTAATTGAAGTTGTTTTGTTATTGTCTTTGTAGGCAACTAGTGGCTCTTTTTGTGTTCAAGGTATGTTACATGCTTTGCAAATCAGTTAAAACCCAGGCCCTTTAGCTGAGATGACAAAATTTAACAAAAGCATGAAGACAATATGATGGTGTATGGCTGACAATTTTCCATTCAGTGGAAGCTGATGATTTTTATATTTTGGCCCTTCCATTAGAGTAGCTTCTGGAGGCCCTTAAAGCAATTTGCATACCAGGAATTGGCAATCCTCTTCTACCCTTCTTGAATAAGAAGGATTGATGCCTAGATGGAGATGCCCAGTATTTTAGGAGGATGCCCTGGCAGTGTTCAGAATTTACGTGACTGTGGGAGAGAGATACAGACTTTGCCCACAAGACAATTCTTCCCCTTTGAAGTACCAGAGTTCCTGTACTGCACTGGAATAATTGATATTTTGGGATGTAATGTTTTGGAAAGAGTGGTGGGATGTTAATAATACATGGTTGAAAAAAATACCTTTTATTTGCATATACTTACGTGCTTGCATTGTGCACTGTTTCTTTGCACTGTGAGGTGAACCATGAAGATAATGCTGCTCTCCTATGTTTCGTTGGATCCAAACCTGACTTTTTTCTCAGAACAATGTCACTGCACTGGTTTCTCAGTAATTACTATGCTCTTGTTGTCCTAGTGGTAATTTTCAGCTATACCAACTTACAGGGTTAGTAAACATATATTTTGAAAGCTTTTAATTCTGTGAGAATTCTTAAATTACAGTTCTCAACTTCTTTGTGGGGAAAATGGTTCTAGCTACCTGAAAGAAAACATTGTAATTCAAGGATTTGTAACAGGGTATTCTTGTATTTCTCAAGTATATTTAGGTTACAGAAAAAATATGCAAACAATTCAGTGCCTTAAGTCTTAATTTAGGACATGGATAGTGCTCCACGAAGTTTATCTGCTTAGTTTCACCCACCTTTTTTGTGCTTGCTGCTCTTGGAACTGTTTGCTAATTTCAAATTATGTGTTTGCTTTATAAGTCAGGGCTGATAACTCCTTTTTTTTATGGGCATCAAACACTTAAGCTGTTTTTTAAGAGAATAAAACTTGTCTTCCTTAAGGTAATTGTAAGAATACTTGTGCATTTGTTTCAAAAAAGTTTTAATGGGTTTGATTCTGCTGTGTTTGCCTGAGCAGCTTCTGATTTCTGGCAGGAGGAGAACTAAAAATGTTTTGGACGGGGGGAATAAAAGGGAGAGCTGCAAGACAGAGTTGACAGTATAATTGGATTTGAAGCAGCTACAGGCTGGGACTGTTGCAACAGCTGATTTGATCCTTCTGAGTTTCAAGAGCTATTTATGGTAGATTAGCTGTATCAAAGCTCTACTGTTCCAACCATAAAAGGCTGGTCCTATGTGAAGTTGCCACACTGCATTTGGCTTGGTCCTCTGAGGTTGGAGCGCCTATAGCTTTTTATGTGGATAAATCCAGTGATGGATGGAAATACTAAAGGCAGATCAAGGAATAACACTGTTGAGGACTTCAGATGGCAGCGAACTCTTAAAAGGAGATTTTCACTAATAAATTTTTTGCTCTGATGTTTGGAATCAGCTCTTGGATATAGCTCCTGCATATTTACTGCATTTGGTGAACGCATGCTTTTAGGAAAGCGCTGTTCTAAATTTATCTGACTTATCTGAATCATCTTGACTGCATATGTACTTGCCAGCCATGCATGTTGATATTTGGTAACTTTTGTGAAGTCACTTTTCTGTTTTCTAAGTGGGTGAGTGTTAGGTCCTTGGGAAAAGAATCTTAGCTGACGCGAGAAACTTCTTTAAAACAAGAATTGTGAAGTACTTGGCCAAAGAGAGCTACAGGCATTATCAGTAATTATTTTGAGAAGACTTTGACCCCTTTTGCTGCATCTGTACCTTCCTTCTGTCCTCTTTGTGTAAAGGCAGACAAGTGGATTTTTTTACAGGATTCTGAAGTAAGTAGCACCTCACTCGGGGAGCTTGCACGCAGTTGCTCGAGCCAGTTGTTTGAGAATATTCACAGCATTGTCAGGTTGAAATGCGAGTGGGTTTATTCCAGCCTGTGCATGCCAGTCCTTCAGCCTTCCTTAAGGCATTTTGTGTTTTTATTCTCGTGGTTTTGCTTAGAAGATGAGTTCATTCTGCTATGAATGGAAAGCCCTATCACTGTCTGGTTTGTGTGATGTGTTTCTCTTTTCTTCTTCAGTTTTATTACGTTAACCTTAGCCACAGTATTACAAATGGCTATAAGAACGCTTCTGTAATAACAGAACTTTTCAGTGGTAACTTTCTCTTGTGTTTAAAAAGTTCTATAAATACATGAGAGTACTGTTGCATTGGATATCTGTGCTCTATTTTGAGACTTGGAGCATTCTGAAGAAAACTTCCTCCAACTTTCCATTCTCTTAGTCTTAAACATTACCAGGACACGGCAGGTAGAAGTTACTGGCACTGCTTTACCTTCCTGTCCTGCAGCAATATATTTGCACGCATTCCTCAAGCCATTTGTTTGAGAAAATTTGCAGCATTGTCAGGTTGAAATGCAAGTGAGTTTATTCCAGCCTGTTAAAAGGGGGGGAGCATAAGGGACAGGGGGATTGGAAGGCGAGTTTCCTAGCTTCAAGGATATTCCAGGTGCTGTATTTTAATCACCAGAAACACAAGATTAGTGTCCTTGACAAAAAAAAATTCTGCTTCTGAATTTCCCTTTCAGGAACTAGCAATTTAAGGCCACCTTCCATTTTATTTGGATTATAAATCTGTATTTCTCTGTCAAATGGATCTAGAATTTTTTTTCTGAATTATATAAATCTTTGTTCTAGCCCTGGGAATACCAGAAGACAGAACATGTCTGGAGCATTACTATTTTAAAACCACTTTGTGAGTTTAGTGATAGGAATATTGTATTGGAATAAACTCCCCCATATAGTGTCTCCCACAGACTCTGTTAGATATATATTTAAATAATCACCTGTATCTGCGGGTTTTATAGGAGATTGAACCCTTCTACCTGCAGAAGCAGTGAGGGTTAGGAAGAAACTGCCTGATAAATATACTCCTTCAGACATCTTAATTTTTGTATTGTATAACAGATGTGTGCTTCAGTCTGATACTGGCTTTTAAATGTTTTTACATTGCTCCCAATAAAATGAGTATTTTTAATAGGCATCTTTTTTTATATGATCTGATTTTCTTTTACTTTGCTAATTATATTTTTAAAAGCAAGTTGTTATAAATTCCTCTACCATTTTAATATGCCTATTGTGTTCCTGTAAACCTCCTAGAAGGTGTCAATGCCCTAAAGCCTTAAAACAGAATACAGAGACATCAGATATGGAAGTTAGATACCCCAGAGTGTTCAGAAGTTCTTAATTTGAATTTCAGACTTAAGTGCATTAAGGGTGGAATGCAGGAAACATTTTGATGGATGAAAAGTAACAATACCAGCTCCTCTTTGTGCAGCAGAGGTTTCAACTTGTTATAACAGGTAAATTTTCTTCCCCATCTCAATTTAAAAGTTAATTCTGCCTCTCCCATGTTGTTTTGTCTTGATTGCATTGTTAAATGACATTTTTGGCAAAAATTTCCAGTAAGAAAGAGGATTTCAGATTTCTCTGAGCTTTATTCAGCAGGACTATAGTTGTGCACTTGACATTTCTTTGCTAAATTCTTTGTATTTGGTACTTTATATGGGATAAAGGTAGCGGGGACTTAAAGCAGTTTTATTCTGCCTTTAACTATGCCATGTTTACGTTTATACAGAGAAGAAAGACTACAATATAACTGTACACAGAACTCCCCAGAACTGTCTAGTAGAGGAGAAGTAAAACAAGAGTGCACATTGCTCCTTCACAGTGGGTCCAGGTAGACTGGGAGATGGTGGAGTTGAGCCATTTGTGACCAAGACATTCAGACAGGTCATTGGAGTAATTTGCCAGTTTTCTGTTTGGAAAGTGTCTGTCATACACATCATAACACATTATGAGCTGAGGCTTCTCTTGTCTCTATGTTGATGAAGTGGTTTGAAAGCTGTATGTAGTTTAGTACATTTGTTTATGCAAAAGGTGGTTAAGAATGTGTGGAATTTGTGGTTTGCGGTTTTAGGGTTTTTTAAATGAAACATTGTCATTTTACTTTCTTAGAACATGTTCACAAGATCGGCTCTTGTCTATTAAACCTTTAATATAATGAACAGAGGAGAAAATTGCACAAGCTTATTTAGTTTAAATTGCCATTGTCTGAGTTAATGTTTGCTCCCCAATGTGTTGGCTGTTGTGGATGGAAATGTCACTGTAATTTCCAGTGGCAAAAGCTGTGGAATAGTTTGCTGTAACAGGGTGGCTGGGATTATTCACTTTGCAGAGGCCTTGCAGTCTGTTTTTCTTGCTGTGAATGCAAAAGCTTCTGTCTTCTGTTTTTCCATGGAGAAGCCTCCATTTGGTTACTGGAGAGGAACAGTGAGCTTGCAAAGGAATTGATGTGCACAATAGTCTCACCTTGGAAATCCCCTGGTTTTGCTATATTCTCAACTAGACACTTTAGAGTTAATAGAGACATTGGAAGGTCATGATTTTTAATGTGCAAAACATGTCCTACTTGGAGTCTGCCTTAAGCAGATAAGAATGCATTGGGTAACTTGTGATAAAAATGCTTCTGATGTCACTGATTCACGTGGTGGTGTGTGTTGAAGGGAGTCTTTCAGTAGAGAGGGTGCAACAATTCCGCATTAACTCTTTGATGACTTATTTGGATCTAGTTGATGGAATGGTCTCTCTTTGCTCTGATGATGCCAGTTAGGAGTTTTAAAAAAAAATCTGTAAAGTCAATTTTCAAAGACCCAGATTAAAATAACTTGGCTTTCCAGGCATTTCTCTCTTCATGTACACAAAAAAAATCATCACGAGGACCTTGGACATCAAGCATCATGTGTCATAATATTTAAGGCCTGATACATTTCTAAAGCATCTTGAGCCTCCATCAGACCATTAGGAAGGAAGTGTGCAATTTCCTGACAGACCTGAGCTGTTTCACACCAAAAAATGCCATGCTGTTACCAGTGTCTGTTACAAAGGGACTGCACTCAGGTGTTGGTCCAGAGATTGTGTGCCAAAGTACTGTGAGAAGTAAATAATATTTCTGTGGAGTTAATGACTGCCAAATGTGCTCCTTGTGGCATATACCTGTAAAACTCTTGGCAGTCGGCAAAGATGTGCAGGATTTCATTCTTGCTCTGTTATATCAGCCTTAGATTTAGACAAAATTACTGTCTATTCCCTAAAATAAAACAAAGGTAGCACTGTCTCCCATCAGCTCTCTGTGGAAGGATGAGGGAATGTGGATTACTGTTTCAAACTGTTTCAAAACAGTTGCACCAAATGATCTAGAGAATATGCAAGTCATATGTGACTTTTTCAGTCTTGCCCTTTCTGACAAGAAGCCCAGTTAAGCCTCAGAGACAGCTAGAACAACTCTTTAACTCTTAGAAAGTAATTGCCCCAACTGTTTATATTAGAGTGGAAAATGGACAGTATTTCAATGTCATTTTCCATTAAGTAGCAACTGGCCCTGAAAGCAAGGTGAAATCCTGCTGAAAGCAGCATTTCAGGCAGCTGTTGGCATTCCAGCAGTGTCTAGGTTTGGTAAGGCTAACCCTGTAGCCACAAGTTAGGTCTGGGAGTTGCGACCTGGGTTCACTTGCCTTTGGTGTCAGTCATTGTAACACTTGCCTGCCTTCAGTTCCAATAAAAAGAAAATGCCAGATGTTTCAATACAGTCAACTGGAGCTGAGCAACCAACACAGCTGTTGCTCCAGCAGCACTGAATTTCATTTTTTTACCTCTTCATTGTGAAGAGAAGTAGCTATTTTTTGCAGTGAGTAAAGCTAACCTTGAATGATATATTTCTTATTGTAGTCAAACATCCAGAGCATATAATTCATTTGAAAAGCAGACTCAAGGCTTTAGTGTAGGTAATTCTAAGCAACTTGAAGCTGAATCAAATAAAGCTTACTGCATGCCCTAGAGTTAGTTTTTACTAACCTGTTCCAAACAAAAAACATATGCTAACTCCCTGAGTTGCACTCAGCAAAAGCAGTGTGAATTGTACACAGTTGTACACTGTGAAAATACAGCTCAACCCCCATCCTTTCATTCTGATTGGATAGTAAGGGTTGGTTTGGCAAGTAGAGAAATTTTGCATCTATAGATGAAGGTTGAGTTTTAGAATCAGAAATTTCATTTCATACTTGTAAAATTAACTTGGATCTTTAAAGGCTGCATTACAGATTTAAATACCAAATTCTCAGGTTGAAGTTTCCCATCTTTTTTTACTTCCATTCCTTAAACTAAACTTTAAAAAATAGCACAGAATGTGTCTTGGTTATAGAGTTGTACATACTAAAATACTCTGTTTATCAGTACAGATATGTAAAGGTATTCTACAAATGCAGTTGTGACAGATGCAGTTTCAACATTGTCAAAATGCATTGTCAGTTTATATGTGGAATTATTGGAAACTGTAGCTCTGCAAAAAATCAACATTGCACTTCCAGTCAACCAGCTGTACTGAGAATGAAAAAAAATCATTAGAAGTTTTCTTGTGGTCACTTCTGCTTATGTAGCAATCATCTAGAATTGTGTTTCAACTCACTAGAGTGGTTTTCTACCCAAAACATTAGTCAGTCAGAACACTTGTGGCAGAAACATCTGTTTGCAAAATTTGTTTGTATTTGATGTGTGTACAACTTTGGTTTTTTCCCCCCTTGTTGACATTTCTAGAAAGGATAAGCGTCTTTTGTCTTATTCAGAGCAATAAGGACTAACTGAACTGACCATGTATGCTGGCAAAGGTAAATTTTATGAAATAACATGTGCATCTACCCTTGACACCTCCCGGGGATTTTGGAGGAGTGGGGATCAGGCAGGTAGATGTGTGTGTACACGTGTCTGTGCAGGGCAAACAGACACAAAGGTGTTGCCACCTTGAGCAGCTGTGAGTGGTGCAGGAAAGGGCCAGGCAGGCTCAGTGCTGGTGCCAGCAGGGTTGGAGTGGGGGAATCTACACCAAGCCTTCATCAGGGCTCCTGACTGCTGTGTGTCTGAAGAGTGACCTGTCCAGATGGAGATCTTGCAGAGGTGGGAATGGCATGTTTAAGCTGTACAAAACCTGGCTAGGTCAAGTTCTTTTAAAAAGTAGCCAAGAAATGGTTGTCTTGAAGTACATCAGAGCTCTAAAAGACAGATTTGATGATTGCATGCTCATTTACAGCATAGTGTGCCAGATAAGAGATAAGTGTTCCGATCAGAGGAACTCTGAAAGGAACCCAAAGAGTTGTGAAGTTTAAAAGAGCTCCTGTGTATGCAAATGTTTGGCATTTCTCTTCTGATCAGAGGCTGGAAGCCTTTGCTGTTCAATCATTAGATGTAGTCACAACCCTTTATTTGTAAGAGCTATGTTTAGGTGAGCAAAGAAAAATGATCCATCCTGGCACTTACTCAGAGTGAGTCACAGAGGCTTAGATTTTCTGGTCTTAATCGTGTTTCTGGCTATTTGGACTATGTATATTTGCTGGCTATAAGGATTTGTAAGGGTTAAGTCAAAGGAGAAAACGTAGTATCAACACTTCTGTCCAACATTTTGTTCCCTGAGTAAGTAATGTGTTCCAGACATATTAGCTAGGATTCATAGCAATTGCTAATTGCAGAAAAAAAACCCATAAAATCATCCATGAGACTTTGTGTTCTTCGTAGCTGCTTTAAACAAGAGAGGCCAGGAGTGGCCTTGCTCTTCATTTGCTTGCAGACTGGTGCTTAGGGCTGCCTTGGAGTGGATTCAGGCTTCAGGTGGGTAAATTTCAAAATGAGAGCTCCTCATATTTTGTTTTAGGCCAGGGCTACCAATTTTGCTATTCTGACTACTTTAGGCAGCTAATGGTTTTGATTGGCAGATAGGAATAGTGGAAGTGGCAACTTCCACTTTAAATACTTTAAAATACCAATTCAGGACTCCTTCCCACTTGCCTTTCCATTCCCAGTTTGCTCCAGAATCACCCTCCCCAATAGCATCAGTTGGATACGCGGCCACACAGATCAGGGAACTCTCTGTCAGAAGATTTTTCCACTTCCTCTCAAGCCCTGTGGGTTGCCCAGACCTGCTCACCATGGCTGTGTCAGCGTGAGTGCTGAATTAGAGGAAGAGTCAGGGTTTGAAAAGAGTTGCTCAGTGTGGGAGTGAGCGTGTAGGACAGGTGAGTAGGGAACACTGTGTTTGCTTGGGTTAGATGGCAAGAGAAGAGATAAAAACTGGAGAGGGCCTGTGAGCTCTGTGAGGTTCCTCAGTGCTTTGCTTTCATCAGGTGGGATGTCAACATTTAAATGTTTGTGATGCAATGTCTGTCATACTGTGCTCGTGACAGCCTCGGTTTACTTGATTTAGAGACTGTAGCTAATGATAGTAACACATAGGAAAATGTGTTGTGTGAGCGTTGGGCTAATATTCTTATGCAAAAGAGAACTAATCTTTTCTTTTAAGACACAACTATTCTATTTTATTTTATTTTGATTCTTGGATCAAGTCTACTGCTGTGTCTTCTAGCCCAGTGTTGAAACTGCCCACAATCTGCTTGCCTGTGTGTAATGCTTCTGGGAGAGTATCATGAGTTTGACAAAGTTTGAACAGTCTTCTACTTGAAATTACTTAGTTCTGCACCTTTGATTTGAGATGCATGTAAAGTCTTGTCTTGAATGACCAAAGCTCATATACTGCCTGTGCTGGCTTGTTTGGACTTAGGTAAAAATAAGTTTAAGTAAAATTGGGGCATAATTTTGAATTGCAGCTATGAAAGGCTTATATTTGATAACACAAGTACTTTACAGCTTGATTGAAGCCAGCACAGAAGTAGCACAATGCTAGTGAAATATTCAATGGATAAATACTTTTGATTTAAACCCAGGGCCCAGTAATTGAGTAGACTTTTATGAGTGACTTCCAGTGCCTGTGAGAGATTGAATGCAGACAATGAAATGTCATGAGAGCACAGCTCCATAGAAGTTAATTGTCAGGAAAGAAGTGACTCCACACATAATCCTCTCAGCAAACACTTCAGATAAATCAAGAACTATTAGGCTCACTTTTTTGTATTTCCTGGTGTCACTAGTAGCCTTCCATAGCAGGCCATTTGTTCCTTGTGCAAGACTTTGAAGAGACGGAGAAGAGAAAAGCAGGAGTTGAGAGAGATCAAGGATTAGGGACCAGGCTTTGAGATGGAAAGGTAGAGGTATCTTCAAGGGAAGCACTTAAACAATCACAGAGCACACTGAGTTGGAAGGGACCTACAAGGACCATCGAGTCCAACTCCTGGCTGTGCACAGCACCATCCCCAAGAGTCACCAGAGGAGCTCTCTCATGTTTTTGTTTCTACTGTCTTGATTGGATAAATGAGCTAGTTTAAACAGGATCTTCAGACACCTCTGCTGGGAGCAGACAGGGTTGATATGCTGGGATAATAGTCTAAGATTTAATCTAAGTATTTCATCATGGGATTACACCCTAGGAGGTGTAAATGACTCGTTTTCAGCATGACTTCACTTACATGACCTGTACCCTGACAATGCCTTGTGAGTACCTGGGGGTATTTTACTTCTTATTCGTATCTTTGACTCAGTCTGTGAAACACAACCTGCTGCTCAACTCCAAAGTCTAATGAATGGTTTGAGTTGAAATGAGCTTCAGGCTGATTAACACTTCTGAATTGCTTCTCTCTTGTGACATGTGACAATTAGTTGAGTTACCATTAAGTTTTCTGGTGTCTATGTTGCTTCCACAAACACAGATTTTTGTGTTAAGCACTTTCACTGTTAGCAGGGGAGCAAAGTACAAGTGTGTCCCTTGCATGACACTAATCTGGTGTGTGAAACCTAACCATGAAACCTGATGGAGCTGAGATGTGCCCTTCTGCCTGCAAAAGGATGCCTTGCTGCATCTCCTGCTGTGCAGACTCCATGGAGGAGTAATTCTGTCAGATCACTGGAGGTTAAGTGTATTCAGCAGAGTTCAGTGAAAAACAATGTAGTTGGTGGTACTGTTCCCATGGCCATCAAGCTGTACACCCTGTGGGTGGTCCAGCAAGGCAGACAGGCTCAAAATGTTTGGAAATATTTATACAGTTCAGGACCCTGAAGCTGGCCAACATGGCTGTATGTCCTACAAGAGTATTGGGTGCCAAAAAAAATTGATCATTCAGCTTTATCCAGCCTATCATGTTTTTCTTTGTAGCTAAAAGTCTTTCTTAAAACCACCTGCCAAATGTTGTAGCTGTTTAGCTTTAAGGGTTGACAGCTACCCAAACCTGATTTTGTTGCAGGATAGAAATTTAACTGGCAAGCCACTGAAAATAAATAAATAAAGGGGGTTGATGATGGTGGTAGAGTTTTACAGGCCAGACTCAGTTTGGATTTTGTTCACCTACTTTTGGAACTCTTAGCAAACCAACAATCAAGTTTTTGGCCCAGATTCTTGAAGTAAATTATTTTAAACTTCTGTTGCTTTTAAAAATAATCATAATAATAAAAAAAACCCTATTCTGCTTCCAAAGGAGACCCCAAACAAGTGAAAGGTTCCCCTTCCCCCTGCAACACAAAGGATCTCTCCCAGTTAGGGCAAACAGGCAGCTTGTGACTTTGACAATAGGTCTTTGTGTTGTGAAGACATAGCATAAATTATTCCCTCCCCAGAGAAGGCCAGGAAGCTACAACACAAGTCCAAATAAGCTGGTTTCTCTACAGAAGCAAAGCAGAAATAGTGTAATTCAACCACAGTGATGTGTGCTTGCTGTACCCTGAGCAGTGTCCAGGACTGCCTGCAGTGCTTTCCCCCAAGCTCTGGTAAGAATTCACAGCAGTCTTCCCAAACACCAGCCTCTGGCCAAAGCTGTGACCTGGGAGCTAGAGAAAGCAACAAGTGATGATGTTCTGTAAAGCCATTTTATTTATGGTACTTCAGACTTTCTGGATTGGCCCATAGGCCATTGTATCAGTCACAATTTTAGCCTTTCCCTTTTTAAAATAGGATCATGATTACATCCTTCAGGACTTCTGACCTTTTTTCTTCACTGTTTCAGTTGCTGATCTCTAATTTCTCCTCCCTTTCCCTTCAGGGCTTATATCCTTTTTATTACTTGTTATTCTTTATTTACATTTCTCTTTTTTCCTGCTGAGTAGTCTACAGGTTCTCTTTGGAGATGCCTTTGAATATTGGATTTGCCAAATGGTGCTGTTGGAAATTACTCTTCCAAATTGAGAGCTTTTCATTTTTCTGTAAATATTTGGAGCAGAAACAGAAACCAGAAGCTTAGAATGCTCATTTATGACAGATCAAACCTCTGACCTTGTTTGTTCTGAAGCAGTGGTGCTGGGGGGAAAATCACATAATTGCATAAATTGTTGTAAGGTAAGGCTTGACAATAACTTCAGAAAATTCTAACTAAATTTGTTTTGCCAGGAAATGACAAAAAGTAGTTCTGAGCTTCACTGAGCTGCCTCTGCTGACAAAGGAGAAACATAGCTAGGGAATACATAGAAGAAATGACACCATTTGGCTTTCTACTTTTGCTTTACAGTTTGCATTAGGAGGAAGCTTCTGGCTTAATACACACCTGGTTTAATGCATTAAATGTAGCCTTGAATTTCACATTCCTTACAAGTTGTGCTCTAAATATTTGTTGCCCTATTCAGATTCATAAGAGCTTTTGATCTACCAGCACTATGAACTTTTATTGAGCTCTCCTTTTAAAACTGGAGATGCTTCACACCTGGGGATGGTTGGGTCACAGGTCTGCGACATCCAGTAATGTCCAAGCCAGGGGCTTAAAACTTCAGCAGTGTCACAATTTGGAAAACAAAAAGAACTTTCAAACAAATGATACCTTTTGATACAGAAGAACTGTTTATGCCTCTTGGTGATGGACCAAAGTGTCACAAACTTGATTTAGCTGTTGCAGTGTGCCAGTTCCATCTGTCTTGTAGCACTTGCTGAAACAAGCTGACTGTGAGGAATAATTGCATGTACACATCTGATAAACTCTGTGGTTTGGGCAACTGCTGTCTTGCATAGGAGCAGCCTTTGAAGGGCTGGCTGTCGTGTGCTTGGCTTGTAATTGCAGTGGTATACAGGAGGAGATAAGGGAGAAACAGTTTTTATAGCCTAGAACCAATGAGGCCTGTGAAGAAGCATCACGTCCTCCAGAGGGATTAATAGGCACCCCTAGCAGCAGCACTCAGTGTCTGCTGTGACACTTAATCTCTATGAAATGGCCCAGATGGTTGGACCAACTGCAGGCTTGATGCACTTCCTGACTTGCAATAAACATACTAAGGAAGAAGCAGAAGTAATAGAACCTCTCTGAGCACTGACATGCCATTGGGTTTTCATAAATCCCCGGAAGTGTAATGCTGGCAAATGAATATTCATAAACCAGGCTATTAAAATTTTAAGAGAACCTTGAGGGGATGATGATGTGAGATTCCAGAGTTAATTATAGAGGTGGTAAAGTTCTTGGCTAACTAGGCTGAGCATACTCTCACAATAGTTTTAACACAATACAACAGTCAGAGGGAGCCACAGTGTTGGATGTAGGTTCTCAATCTCTTAATATATTCCTTGAACTGAAAGTCTAGCAGTTCAGGGAAGAGGAAGTATTTAGATTCAGCTACTGTGGAGACAAATCAGCTTCTAGTGGTTGAGTTGCTGTTCATGTCTCTTGAGCTTATTTTTGTCATTGAATTGATTACAGTTTCTGGCTCACTCACTTGTCATAAGGTGCCCTGCAGGGCTGGGCTGCCCTGCTGTGGTGGCTCTCTTGAAAACTGCCAATTGTTACATGCAATCTGTAGTGTTCACTAGCCTTATTACAGGGAATACTAATACTTCACTAACTTTAAGGTAGCAATTAGTTGCTATTGCATTTTTTGACAGCATTGAATAAAACTCAAGGAGAAATGCCAGTGGCCATCCCTAATATTTATTCATTCACTTGGTTAGAGCATGGTGCTAATAATCAAGGTTGTGGGTTCATACCCCATATGGACCATTCACTTTAGAGCTGGACTCAGTGATCCTTGTGGGTCCCTTGCAACTCAGAATATTCTGTGATTCTTCCTATGGCATTGTAGTAGTGCAATGGGTAAAACTACTGAACATGACTACAGCCACCCTGGAATCAGGCAGTTGAAGTTCTAAATTTTAGGATCTGACTGAAATTAATGTTACGGTTCCACTTCTAATAATATTCCCTTTCCTAAATAGAAAGGGTGAAAAGGAGGAACACATTACTGTGTTTCTTGACTCAAAATTTGTACCACAGGACCCTTTTAATAGCACAAGCCATAGAAGGAAGAGGAAGAAAATACTTGGAATTTTTTTTTAGATGTTGTATAAAATTAAAGTGTAAACCAAGCTAGTTAATTTGGTTTGGTCAAGAAACAGCTGAAAAAAACCACTGTAAACATAGATGAGGCAGTTCTTGCATCCAAGCAAAAGGCCTGAAAACAACTGTGGATTCAAAACAGGTTAAATAGATTCTGAAGGTTTAGGATGATTTAGAAAATCATTCCAACTTGCTTTGAAATTGAAATCTTTCTTCTTAAGAGGCAACTCTTCAGCAGTCAGTAAGTCTCACAGAGATGGTTTGTGACCATGAATATGCAAAAAGTCTTAAACTTTGAAATACACTTTATCAGAAATAATACTTCCAAGAGCTCTCATCAGTTCTGGGAGTGCAACAGGAAATTGGTAATGTCTAGTGAGATGTGATGCAATTTTGAGAGAAGGAAAATAATTTATTAACCTCAGCTTTAAGCAGACCTTGTTGAAGGGTGGCTAAAGAGGCAGTATCTGCTTTTGGGTGTAAAACACAGGCTGCCTTTTTGACAGAGGCCTTCAGAGAGGGAAGCATATTTATCACTTGCCTAATCCTGCAGTTTGGATGATTAAGTAAGCATGAGATCTTCCACACTGCTCAGCCTTGAGCCCTTTTCCTACAAGAGCAACTTGTGCCACAGAAACTTTCTCCTGCCCACCCTCTTCCTGCTTACTAAAGGTACTTTAACAATGTGGCCTCTGTACATGAGATCAGGTGGAAAAATAAAAATATACATCTGCAAGATGTATTTCATGATGGAAAACAAAGTTCAAGACCGTTGTGGATGAGAGGCTTTTGAATGTCACATGCAGGGAGCCAAAGCTGTGCTGATTGCAACCATGCAGGGAACTGCAAAGTTACTTGCCACAGAGGAAGAACAGATGCCAAACCTTCATCAAAAATCTGTCCACTGGAAACAAAAACCTTGTTAGTAGGAAAGCTAGGCTTTTCATTTGCAAAATAATATTTTAATAAGCATTTCTCCTTTTTTCTCATATCAGCTGTCCATCAGAGGATGGATATGAGTGGTTCCCATTATAGAAGTCAGATGTTGCTATGAACATTGTGGTCTAGAAAGGTTGGAAGTGAGAGACTGGCTTAGTGGTGGTGGTCCAGCCACCACCAGGGCTAAGATCAACAGTCAAGTGGATATTTTTTCCTCAGTTCAGCAGCACTGAGCCATTGCTTCAGGAGCATAGGGAAAACCGCAAGCCAAAGATTGTGCAGAATGTGAACTTTAACTTTTGGAACAAAAGGGTTTTTTCTGAAGAGGGTGAAAGTAACTTTAAATAGATACCACCTGTTTCTGCTTTGCTTTCATGCTTTTTTGTATGGCTCCTGTATCTGACCTTGGCAATACTAGAGAGGAAGAAGGTAGAGAAGAAAACCTGAATGGAACTTGATAGAGTCTCTTTTTCCAAAAGAAAAAAGAAAAATTTCTGAAGATATGTCAGGTTTTTCTAGCTGAGAGTGTTTCGTGGTGTGAGAGAAAGCAGGGTGGAGATAGATCAGGATCTGCTTGCATTTTCTTTTGCTTGAGGTCAGGTTATTACTTCAAATTCTCAGGATCTGCTCTTCTCACTTGGTCTCCTCTGCTGCTAATGTTCCCGAGGCCCCTGGGAGATAGGAGTATCAGGAAGATGACTGGCCTCAAGTCTTACTTCCATTTATTTTTGTCAAAGCGGTCAGCGGCTGTGTAAAAATAGTCCCTTCTCCCTGTCTGTGGGAAGAAGGGGGATGTGATCTCAAGGAGCCATCTTGCAGGTATTGCCAGGAACAGCCGAGCGCGAATGCTGGCGTGGGAGCTGCCCCAAATTCCTGCAATTTGGTACATTGATAGTGTGCAGCTTGAGTTTTACATTGAGTCATTTGTCAGCACTTCAGCCAGCTCCTGTCCCCCTCCCATTCATGGCCAGACCTGTGCCTTGCACCACTGTGCCCTCTAATCTAGGGCTGGTGCTTGTGCTCCAGAGCAGGTACCCTGCAGTCCTGAAGACAGCACTGTGCTCCGGGCAGTCCGTGCCCCAAGGAGTGCAGCTGTGTGAGCCTCAAGCTTTGCAGGATCACATGGAGCTCTGGTGTTTGCCTCTTTCCTTTAATGACTAATAAGCAATTACAAAGGGCTTTTCTGTTTGCTTTTTCAAACCATAAACTCCATGCTTGTTGGTTTTTTGTTTTTTTTTTTGTTCAAGGAGCATATGGCTGCATTGATTGTGCAGAGCTGCCCCTCATTTTGCCAAGTTGTTGTTGGCTTGCATGTGGCCAGGCAGCATCTCTGAAAAAGCCCTGCCTCGCCTGCTCCAGCATTGTTCCCAAATAAAGGCATGTCTGAAACGGGAGTTAAGCCTCCAACTGCCCGACCTTAAAGAAAGGACCTTTTACCCATGGATTGAAAAGAGGTGATTTTTCTGCAACAAACTGCTACTTCCCCGCCCCCTTCCCTTTCTCAAATTAGATGAAAAAGTTGCTTTAAAATTTAAATCACGCAAACTGTACGTTTTACACTCATTCTCTCTGGCAGACAGTTTGAGAACCTAACCATCAGTCCTGGAGTCACCTCAAACTTGTTAAAATGCCCAGTCTATATATTTGATTATACATTTAGAGCAGGTTAAACAGAAAATTACCATGTTCCTGGTAACAATTTAAAAATGATCCTTTCCTTACATATAAACCCTAATCTATGTAAGGAGTGGGGAAGGTGAATGACTGCCTGTAATGCAAGGTAGTAGTTTGAATGACTTTGCTTTATTTCTTAAGCCAGCAGTACTCTTTATCATGGCTTAATACAAGTTTGAAGTGGCATAATAGTGTTTAGCTGTGTATGATCTAAGGACACAGCTAACATGAGGTTGTTAGGAAGAGGTAATTTATTAGACCAGCTGGTATGGGGGGAAAAAATGAGCCAAGCTTGCAGGCACACCAGCACTTCATCAGGTCTGAAATAGAAGCAGCAGATTTCAAGGTTAAACAGAAGTTATGAAAAACTGCTCTGTTTAATCAGACATGCATTGAACTGCCAAAGAGGAGCTTGCTGGTATGATATTCCTTCAGTGGAGGGGGGAGGGTGAGAAGATGATTGTTATAGTGTAGAAAGAGATAAGGACTTCACAGCCTGTTAAACAGGGGGAGGCTATAAAACCAATACCTGATGAGCTCATGACTGTTATCAGTATCTGGGGGATAGGAAATTTTGGTTCTTTGTCCTCTCTTTCTAAGGTTTTGCTTTTGTAGGAATTTTGAGAATCACGATTGCCACATCAGTCATTTGTAGACAAATAGTTGGTTTTATCTAAAGGAACTGTATCAGACAAATTTAGTTGCAGGCATTCTTTGTCACTTGGGTGCCATCCTTAGCCTACACTGCTGACTTAAGAAGTTACTTAACACCCAGTTCATGTTTGTAAAGATAATGGCAGAAAGAAAAGAAAAACCAACTAAACCTCTATTGTTTATCAGGATTTTTTTTAAGCACAAAGTATTAACTTCTGAAATCTAATCAAATCTATTCTAACAAGAAGCCCTCAGTGCTAGTGAGCTTTTAAAAAATCTATTCTTTTACTCAAGCAGAAGCCAAATTCAGAGTTGAAATGTTTTAAAAGAAAAGATTTTCAAGATGCTTTACTTGTGCTGCTATCAGAGTTGGCAATGTGCTGTTTCTAAGGTTTGAATTAGGTTCTGTTATCAGTGTGGTTTCCATACAGATCCGATCATGCATTCACTGTCAATACATATTGGACTTTACACTGTGGAGAGCAGAGGAGAACTATTTGGTACTCTTTAGAAAACTCTTATCAATATTTTTCTCTAGTGCTGTATCCTAAATTGGTAAATATTATAGTTAAAGCAATGTTAGATTAAATATGTTAAAGTAGATGTCACAATCTTCTTGCTTGCCTATCTGACTTCTTAGTTATGTTTGATGGGCTGTCTGTACAAATGCCATCTAAATTAACCTCTATGTGTATTTTAAAGTTTTAGTATCTGCCTTTATCATGCAAGGCTGACTTTCAGTATCAGTTATAATGGTCAAAACGATTGATGCTGTTGGAGTGGTGTAAGGGGTGTCAGGAACCAGCCTGTTCATTTTTCTGAGTCCCACTGCTGTATGTTAGGAGGGCAGAGCTGCTTACCCAGCTGTGTCCCGTTTGTACAGCAGGGACTGGATAGGTAACCCTGGAATTTAACCCAAGCCCTGGGTAGGTGGAGGAGGTCAGAAAAGCTTAATCTAATTCAGATAAATTACTTGCCAGGAAGGGGTATAGCTGTACTAGCATTTGTCTTTCTCTGCCAGAAGACAGCTTCCTCCAACCTGCTGAACCAACAATTTGAAAAATATTGTCCGGAATTGGGAGCAGTTACACAGCAAGTAGGATATATTGAGGGAGAGACTGCAGCATCTTCCATGATCCTTGATGTTGTAGGGTATGGCATAGCTGTTCCTTGGCTTACTTGAAGGTAGTTTTATGGAAACTTTTAAAGATTAAAGTATGTTAAAATATCCCTTTCATGGGGTGCTTGAGTCACGGAAGTCTTTGGTCACATGGCTAACATTGGAGCTAAAGTTTTTTTGGTTGGCTCTCAAATTTGTCAAGAATTTACCTGCAATTAGTTGAGAATGCCCTCCACCACTACCACGTTAGCAGTATTACCAGTGCTTTAGTAACCTTGTCTTATGAGTCTCAGGAAATACCCTGAACACCTACACTGGACAGCAGATCACCCTAAGACTGATCTCGAGGGATGGGCGCTGTTGAGTATGGCCTCTCTGTGCAGCTTCATAGGGAAGTTAATATTAGAAGCTAAAATTAATATATTGTTTTAATACCTGACTGAAGAGGAGTAGCAGTATTAGACTGATATGTGGTGTGGAACAAGTTACAGAAAAGCTGTAATCTAACTGGAGCTTAATGCAGTGTGATGGCTCAGTTCTAACAGATATGGGCTTTGTATATTGGCTGCACGTTGTGTAAGTAGCTTTTATTTATGGCAGAGGTAGTCAGCATGCTCTATTAAGTTGAAGTATGAGTATTTATAGGACTCCATCCTGATTAATTAATAATATCAGTGCTTGGAAAGAGAGAGAATTAACTGGCATAACACTTGATGGGATTAAAAATGGGAAGGGGAAAAAAGTTAATTGAAGCAATTTCAGTAGATGGAAATGGTTTATCTCTATATTCTTCCAACACGATTGAACCCCAAATCTGTTCTAAAATCTTCTTTACCAGCCCCTATCTCTTCATAAGGGCAACTGAAAGGAAGCAAAAGGCCTGCTGCAGTCTCCAAATTTTAAACCTGAAAAATTCCATGTGGAGCCCACACTTGTTTATTTTTCTCACAATAGAGAATATTAAAGAGGATAAAAGAGTCAATGAATAGAAGCAGTTAAGTCCTGTAGATAAGGAAATAGAAATGAAATGTTGGTTTTATTTTTGTGTAGTGAGGAGTAAATTTGTTACAGTATGTAACAATGTTTGCTATTGGATGTTCCCGTTAAGGGAACAAAGTAGTGATCGTGGAACACCCTCAGTGGCTTTCTTCACCCATGTGAAACAGAAACACAGCTAACAGTATGACTTCCACAGAGAAACAACTTTTGAAACAAAACACAAGAGCAGTCCGCTCTAAATGTAGATTTCTGGCATTCCTAGAGCTGATTCACCTTGGCATCCCTCAGTTTACTCCTTTTTCTCCTCCCTGCCTTTCTGTTTTTTGGAAGCAGTTTTTCGAGTACTTACCAAGTTGCCTGACTTCTGCTGTTCTTTGCATCCTGATTGCAAGACAAAAAGATAGGATAGATGAGTTGTGTGTTTATTCTGACATAAAATTTTCTTGCAGTCAATAGATGAAAAAAAAGCCAAAAAAAACCCGTCCCAACTAAGGAAACATTTCTTCCTGTAAAATCCAGTTTCTATGCAGGTGTGTTTTATGCACCCACAGACCCTTGAAAGACTAGAAACTGGATGCTCTCACACTGTTCCTCATAATGACTTTCAAGAAATAATAATACTTAGCAAAAAAACACTCTCAAAAAAGGAACTGGTTGAGAACTTACATATGCCAAATTGTTTAATAGGCTACTTTCACACATATGCACACATACCCTTGAGGGAAAAAAGTAAGAATTTGACTATAAAAATGAAATTATGCTATCCAAGTTAAATCCCTACATAGTGTCCTCTCTAGAGCAGTCCCCTAGTTTTGTCCAGCTTTCATTAAATAGCACTCTAGTGCTCCGGATCTCCTTGGGTAGGATTTTGTTCTTTTCCTGCATATTGTGAACTAATGCAACTCCTGGACTTAGTCCAGTCTGTGCTGACTTTACATCTAGACTTTGGGTATAAGCTGCTGATTATGGTTTCAAGCTTCTCAGGAAACAAAGAGCTCAAGAAAATGCTGCAGCTTTTCACAGTGATCTCATGCATGGCCACATGCTGTCAGGAATTTAAAGTTTCTTGTGCTGGGTTTTAGTGCAGGCATACTTTCCATGGCAGTCTAAAATACTGCTGCAGTTTGACTTACAGCCACTGGCAAACAGTATATTTACAAGACAGTCTGAATGTCCTGAAATGTAGCCTTCACTGAACCTTTTTTTTTTGTTTACTTGGCTATTTATGAACTTGCTTTTTTTAAGTCAAAGCAATCTATATGTATGCTCAACTGCAATACAAATTGTTAAATCATTTAGAGAAGCTGCTGGATTACGTAACTCTTCTACTGCTGTATTTTATTCAGTTTTTCCATTAGCACTTAAAAATCAGGCCAGGTATAGAAAGGTACCAAGGAAAATAAGCATCTTGCTTGGACTTCAACATCCTTTCTGTGCAATGTAGATATAGAACTTAATAGTAAATATGCCAGTAGTGCTGGTGGGCTGACTTGAAGTTCCCAAATGGCTCCCAGAGGGTCCCTGCTGTAGGAAGGAGGAATGTCTTCATGCCATGAGCAGACCTTTCTGTGGGCAGGACACTGTGCTGACAATAAACTCGGTGCATGAATTTCATGTGTGTCTGTCCAGTACATGCTCTGTCAAGGCACTGAAGCTCATGCATGGCTGCCTTTCATTGCATTCATCACAGATTGTGGGCTCAGCCTCTGTGGTGCCTGTGAGGATGATGGAGCACTTAACAGTGAAGCTTCTTAGGGGTCTCTGTACCCCAAAATTCCCCAAAGCTTGCAACATCTCATTTCTCCTGGGAACTGCAAGGGCCTGGGTTTGGATACAGTGCTATGGTGTGGCAGAGAGAAGTCTCACTGCAGAATGTACCCCATTTCCCTGCTGGGGTTTGCAGCCCCTCCTGAGGTCTGTGCTGCTGTGGCAGCTGAACATAGCTGAGCATCAGGCTGTCTTCACACGTGGCAGGGCCCTAAGGACTGGGCATTCTGTAGCATCACCTGGCACAGGGCTGTGTCCCACTGTGCTAGGAAGCATTGTACTGTGCACGTCTGTGATTTTGATCATTACACACTGTTCCTCAGCAGTGGTTTTGCCTCACTTTTAGACAAACACCTTGCAAGGCAAGGTATTTTTTCTTTGCCTTGCAAGGATCTAGCCCAGCACCCTTTCTGTAACTGGTTGTTGGTGTATTACTGTAATAACCAATGGCTATTAAGACATCGAGGGAGTCCATTCTTTCCAGCTCTTAATTTATTCAAGCTGCCTGTCTTTTCTCTTTTTTAAGGGATGTCTCTTTCCATTACACATGCTTAGTGCCTCTTGTCAAACAGTGCAGCATTCCTTTGATGCTATTCATGGGACAAACAAGTTGACTGATGAAGGGAATTTACCTGCAAGAAAAAAAATGTCCAAGAGTATCAGCATGCTTAGACTGTGACCTTCTGGCTGTTGGCCTGCTCCATAGTGTGTTGCTGAAGTTAAGCTTTGTGCTCTGCAGTTGGTTCAGCTCTCTTTAATACACCTCCTTAGTTTCCCTTGATCAGTTCTCTCCTAATAAAGTGTGCTAGGTTGGACAGGCCCTTACTGAGATCTCCTGGAGAAGAAAAATAAAACCCTCTCAAAAAGATGGGCAGGTTTGTGGAGGAGGTGGAATGAAGTGGGTTAATAGAGCCAGTGAGGAGACTGGGTCTCTAATGGGAGAATCTGCAGTAGGAGCAGGAGAAGAGCCAGGGGAGAAGTGGAAGTACATTTGGAAACACTGAAGAATACAAATGCAGTGGGATCACCCATAGGATGGGATACAGGAGGAAGGTGGAAATAGGCAAAAGGCAGCAGAAATAAAATCCTAAGTGAGGGATTGACAAGGATGAGAGCTAAGAGACTAAAAGGAATAGAGCTGAGAATGGTAGTTCTAGCCTTGGGAAGATGAACAGCTGAGCTCCTCTGTGTGTCAGTAGAAGCTGGGGTGTGACTGAGCACTTCTTTCCAGCCATCACATGGGCATCAGTATTGCACTAGCCTTATTGTATGCTCATGAGATGGCTCTGGGAATCTGGACTATAACAAACCTCTTGGCTCCCCAAGCAACTGCCCTTGCTCTTTCATTTGTAGGCTGTTTTCTCTGCCCATTTCATTTCAACAAAGTCATGATGTTTTACTTTTGAGCTTGAACTGACCATCTGTAGACCAGGGGAAGAGCACGTCCCCGTTACCTCACTGAAACCCCATCTGTCTTCTCAGTGAATGTGTGCCTGCAGCACATAGCTGGTGATTACATGGTGGATGTGTTTCCTCTTGTGTGTCCGAGAGCTGGGGTGGCAGCTGATTCCTGTAAGGTCACTGGAGGAGGTGGCCTCTTTGGGGGACTGAGTGTGGAAAATATTCTCCAGCCCTGATTTAAGCAGAGGTCTTACGTGAGTCATTATTTTGTTCTTTCAGCATCACCTGTGCTATGCATATACAGATTTTGCTGAAATTGCTTTCCTGGCCTGTTCTTGAAGAATTCAATGATAACTTTACTCTCTAGCTCTGCACCAGTCAGGTTTAACTGAGTATAGTAACTGGTGCTTTGTCCTGAGCAGTGAAAAAGCCAGGCTTCTTCATGAGGCTGACTTCCCTACCACTTAGGTTTTAAATGCAAATCCTTTTGCATTTAAAATATTCAGAATACAGATTTTAAAAAATATCAATTCTACTTTTCCCCCATCTTTAGCACAGGGGAGGAGATACTGCTGTATTTCCAAAATTCCTTCCTGAAGCCTGTCTTGGAATTCATAATGTCTGTGAGCAAAGATGAAAAATGGGAGTGTTAAAATGGAGAAAAGTCAGCTGTAACATTATCTCCCATTTAAAATTAAAACTCTGAAAGCATGAAAGCATTCAAAAGCCTTTGCTCATGTGCAGTTACACAAACGGTCCTAAATTAACTGGTGTCAAATAAGCAGTCACCTGTGAGGGTGTCAGAGTGTTCTCTTCTGAATGTGCTTAAGTTTATTGGGATTCTCCTTTTTACCAAGAGGAGAAGCAGTGTTCCCCTGGTACTTTGGATTTGTCAGTGTGGATTCAGAGAGACTTGAATGGGTGAACCCATTTCCTCTAGCAAGTAGTGCAAGTCCCATAGCTTTTCTCTCATCCCAGCCTGGAAGTCTGTGAAATATTTGTGAAATGTGACTGATTTTCATAGTTCAGGGCTGTCTTGACTTCTTCCTAAAACTCTTAACAGCTCTAATGCGCACACAGCAGTTCTTCTCATTCCTTGTGTGTTGTTTAGTTTCCTTCAGCATTCATTATTGATATTCATAAGAGCATACCGTGCTGCTGATCTAAGCAAATTGGACACAAAGTGAGTTGGCTTATTTTAGGACTTACCTCTATGTAATCATGTCTGGCTGGCCCTTTTTTGAATGTGTGTGCCCCATTTCTTTGTGTACATGAAGTATATTTTGGGTGAGAACAGACTTTGAGCAGAAAGTCAGCAATTCTGGGCCAAGATCCATGTGTGCACCTGGGCACAGCTTCAGCCCAAAATGATAATGGCTAAGCTTACAAACTATCACCTGTTATTTTAAGAGTGAATAGGCCATATATTTTATGTCTTTTAATTATAATAGTGTGAACCCCAGGTTCATAGCAGGAATAAGTCATAACTGTGGTAGTTTGGTTACCTCAGTGGGGTGTTAATCATAGTTTAGTTTTAATCCCTGTGCTCAAGACAGTTTTCTAGCTGACTCATGTGATAAATTCATCATTATATCTGGTAGTACTAGGTAAGGCAGTTCCGAGGAAGGATGGAAATGCACTGTCTGTACTGACCTGAAGGGAAAAGCCACTGAGTGGCCCCTCGCAGGGGTCTCGTGGCAGGGCTGTGGCAGGAGGTGACCCGTGCTGCTCTCCTCTGCCTGCCAGCTCTGACTGCAGAGCAGTCTCGTGGCTTTCCTCAGACTGTGCTGGGAAAGAGGATAGGACGGTATCCAAATCTAGCATCTTGAAGCTGCCTTGGGAGAGATGCAAAAGAGAAAACAGACGGAAACACAAGGGAAGCAGCAGAAGACGGGTGTTTTTTATTTGGCCAGATAGCTATTTTTGGGGAGGATAAATCATTACTTTTGAAGCCATCTATCTGAACTGCAGAGAATCTCACCAGAACTCATCAAGAGTAATAAATAATGAAATAGTAGTGCTCGAATGAGTATGTCTGCCTTGCTTTCATCTAGTCCCCTTGGTTCTGGTGTCTGACAAGTACCTGTCTACTGCCTTGGAGCTGTGGAGGTGGCTGTTCGTACCTACGCCGCTGCCCTACTTTTGAGCAACTCATGCAGTGAGAAACCTGATTATTTTTCAGTCTAGTGGTCCTACAATGTGCTGTGGTGCAAGCTGCACCTGCACTCCCTGCAGTTCCATGAAACCAAAGCGTGTCCCCCTCAGGTGTGAGTGGTGGCCGGGCAGTGCCGATGTGCCGCGGGTGCCGTGGACGGCGGAGCGGTGGCCCGGGGCAGAGCAGGGCTGGGAGGCTCCAGCTGCCGCCGGCTCGCAAGGTAAACACTGGGTGACCTATAAGCCAGCCAGTCAACTCGCACGTGGCCTTATTAGGCAAGCTGTGGAGCCGTGTCTGGGGACAGAACATGCTGCATGAGCCGCGCAGCCCAGAACGGATCCAGCGCAGACCCCGGGAGATACGACCCAGTACTGCGGCGCTGACAGCGAGCTGCTGCTGCTGCCTGAGCCCAGCTGTCACTGACGCCGCTCTCTGCCTGGCAAATATCAAGAATTGTGCTGGAGGTGGCTTTAAAAAGTGAAATCCTTTTGTGTAAATGTCAGTAGCTGTAGTTCTCTTCCTGTGCTTGTTTATAACCTCAGGACGCCAGTTCACTCTGTCAGTCCATACACTGAAATGCTTCGTGGGGGCCTTTGCTGGGAAGTGTGTTTTCATTCCTTGCACTGCCTGCTTTCAGAGAAATACCTGGACTAAGAGGAACTAATTTATTTTATTTTTCTGACTTTAGGACTTGTTTCTCCTCTCTTATTATGCAGTTTTATGCCCTTTATTGGAAAACTGATTTTTACTGTCTAAAGCAATTATCTCACTCCCAGAAGAAGGGGAATATTGGCACCCACTGTCTGTGTACAGGCCAGGACTAAGCTAGGTTGCTTCATGCCCACCTCATAAAATCTGACTTTCACATGGAAGAAGCCTTTTAAAAAGTGTTGATGTTTTTCCTTCAATATAATCTCCATAGATTTAGACAAGCAGATGCTGTGCAAGCTTTCCCAGGAAGCTCTGAGAAGGCTCTTCAGATCTCACTTGTGATTAACCTCCTGGTACCCCCCTGACCACCAAGAACGTTGGTGATTTTTGTAGGGGCCTTGGGAGTGAATGAGTGCAATAAAGAGAAAAATGCCATAGCTGCCATAAATTCAAACCTGCTCTCTAGAGAACACACTCCAGAACTGCAGCATCACTGGGTTAGATTTTCTTTCCTCATTAATTTTTGCTTAGCCATGCTGGTTGCAAATTAAGCCTGGTACATGTCCCTTTTTCACAGTGCAAGTGACAGTACTTGTAGACGAGCTGTCCTACCTTGACCATTAGCTCTTAAATAAAGCATATATTTTTTCTTTATTTCTCTTGATAAATATTTAATTTTCTGAGAAAGCATTGCAACATGCCATAAACAGGATGGCAGCTGGGGTCATGGATTTCTTGTCTGCAAGGTTGCTGTCTGCCTGAGGCTTGAAAAGTTGTATTTCAAGGTAAGTATGCAGGGATAGGATGTGGCCTGTGAAATGTCACATTGCAGTGGTAAACAAAATTGGTGTTTTCCTTAGATGACTATCATGAAGAGCCAAAGAACTTTGTTATAAATTCTTCCTTGGGGTATGCATGCCTCTCTCTGCTCCCTTATTGGGCTTTTGCATGCATGCAGAGGTGTTCAAGAGCAGCCAGGACAAAACTCAGTGGTGTGGCAGGGCTTTTTGTGTCACTTAACTGCACGGGGCCACTTGCTGCTCCAGGCAAGGAGACAGCCTTGTACTGGTTGCAGACACTAGAAGTGTCAGAAGTTGGGGAAACCCATCCTGGAAACCTTGGCTGCTTGTTTGGAGGACACAAGTTTAACAGTCTCCCAGCAGCAGTTTAAGCCCATGGCCACCCCAGCAGCAAAGCTCTCGTTCACTGCAATAACAAAGAAGCTGAAGCCTCATGCCTCCAGTGAAGGATGTCTACAGAGCTGTGACTAACCCCATGTCTTCAGAGTCTGAGCTGCAGCTGCTGCACAGAGAGCTGTGGTGTGAAACACTCTCCAGTGTTGTTTTGCTGGATAAAATGCCATGTCTCCTCAAAGTCCTTGAGCTGTTTAGTGATTGAGATTGTCTGTATTGCTGGGAGATGAGTTCCTGCCTTACCCTCCTTTCCAGCCATTTGCTCAGTGCAGAAATGGTTGTGTTCATGCCTGACATCTTCTGTTACCACTTTGGGCCCAGAGACAAATAGATGTGACTGAATTCAGCTAATGTGCCCCACTAATATATCTGATTACCACATGAGAAAAGGGCATGTGGCCTTTGAACTTCCTTGAAGGTGCTCCTCTAGGCTGGTCCTACTCCTGAAGAGGAAAACCTTGGACATCATTTAATTATGCTACAGTCTTGCAATGCAGTTTTGCAAACAGTGATATGAGAGGTAGGGACGTCAGGGGACATTAGATTCATGTTCCTTATTCTGAAATGTGTCGCAAAACTGAAAGGTACCAAAATCTCCTTTTAGGATTAATTAATTGCTGAAATTAATGAGTGGAGTGAAATCTGAAATAGTAATCTGGAGATTGGAAGGCGAATTCTAGTGTGGTACAAAAATACGTGTTGTTCTCCATTTTCACAGAGTACATTATTAAATAGCCAGTACAAAAAGACCATCCATATTCTTTCAACACATTTTGTGCTATAAACCTCAGTCCCCTTTATAAATCTTACTAATCAGCTTTTTTCATCTCTTTGCATATGACCTGTTTTAAAATACACTATACAAGCAATGCAGTGCTGAAGTTTAACTGAAGACTTGTCCAAAACACAATCACTGGCCAAACATAAATCGTTTTGCCAGGATGATTATTTGGGAAGGATTACATTTGCTTTCTGCTGGAGTGATGACACCATGTCAGGAAGCTTTATCTTATTTTTAAAGTTCATACAAATGGCCTCCACTTAAGAAGTGAGACTTTGCCTCAAACGTGGGGTTTGGATGCAGAAGACAAACCTGACTGGCATTGCCAGCCCAGAATACATACTGTGGTTGCAAGGTGGGCTGCTGGGATGTGACTTGAGCTTTTAAGTGATTGTACTACTGAAGTTATCTTCTGTGAGATTTTTGACCCGTCCTTCAGCTGTGGGCTGACTTCTTGAACAACTTGGCAGAGATTGCTGGAGAGTGGGAGGAAGGGGAAATAAGAAAGGGAATGCCTTGCCACTTTGCTGTTGGAAAGACATGCCTGCCTGCCAAAAGCTGACTGGGTGGCATGGGGTAGGTGAGAAGCCTGCAGCCTGGGAGGGGAGGTCAGATGAACTGATGGAAAAGAGTGGTCTGCTTCAGCCCAGTCTTCAGACCTTCATTCCTGCAATCTTCCACAGCATCTCAGATCTTGGCATAGCTCATTTTGACTAGCTATTCCAAGGGTGCTCACCTTGGCCAGAAGAGCAGTTGAATAAAATTCATTAGCTCCTTTAGATCTTTACCCATGAAGACTGGATGAAAATATGATTTCATCATTACATTTATACAGATCATCTGTTTTCTGTGCTGCTCAGATTTCTGTTTACCTAACTAGCTAGCATATTTGCTGAAAGTTTCATGCAGTCACTGTGGCTTTTCTTTCCTCTACATTGCTGATTTCTTTAAAATTTTACTTTATTTTTAGGTTTTCTTCAAACAGCTGTCAGAGGCTTCTTTGATTTTTCCTTCTATGATAACTGCAAGTCACAACAAAGTATCTACTTCTCTTTGTCACTTCTAAACACTTCTAAATCTAAATTCGTATAAAAGTCAAGAGGAAAAGAGATCTGATCTTGGTGGGACCTGGTTCATAACTCCTCAGTGCTTTGGGGCTGGCAGGCCTGTAAGTTGGGAACCGTTTTGCAAGTCATTTAAACTCCAGCTTTGATTAGAGCTATTAGTTTTGCCAGACAACAGGAAGATATTTTCCTTCTCTTCCTGTGGGAAGCTTCAGAGCAACATTTAACTGCCAGCTGGTCTTTCATGAGCGGTCTCAGATTTGAAATGTATACATGCTTAACCTCGAGCTCTAAGCCCAGATGAGTGCAAACTTAGCTTCCTGCTGGGCTGCCCCCCTTTCTGACAGCTGAACTGTTGTTCTCTCTTTGTTTGCTTATGTTGGAGGCTGCTAATGCTCAAGAATTAATGATGGCAGAAGGGGACAAGAACATTACTACCGATTTGTAACATAGCCTTGATAACACAGTTTGGCTGAGCATACTTGTAGGTCCTGGAGACTGGATCATTTTTGAAGGACAAACTGCTCTTCCTCCTTTCTTCATCAAGTATTTGGAGATGATTTCCTCTGGGAAAGATTTGCTCTTAAACCTGCTGTTCTCAAACGGGCAGCAAAATCTGAAATCCAAGACTTCTTTTCTTTACACCATTGCTTGACTCTGCTGACTTAGTTTTTTGCACCCTTACTGTTTTTCTCCACTTCCAAAGCTGGTAAAGGGCCAGCACAGAGACTTCTCTTGTGACAGGTGGTCCCTTTTTGATGGAGAGGAGGGATGGAAGTGGTCAGTTACCTACAGTTCAACATTTCCAACAATCTGTGTGAAGTGCACAATGTTGCTGTAATAGCCCAAGGCTCCAGCATCTCAGAGCTTCAAGAGTTTTAATACTGGAAGCAGTGTTGGCACAAAACCCTCCTCTTGAATGGACACTGAAGGAACTCTGGGGTTGCAGATTCTGCACATCAGCACAGTTTCAGAATTAACAGCAGTGACATTAATGTTAAATCATAGGTAGTGTGCACAGAGTAATGGCTGGTGATCACCTTCCAACGTGAAGAGATCTTGAAGCCAAACTCTAGGTATTTTTGTGAAGAACTTGATAGAGGGTATTTTCTTATTGAATATTTTGCTTTCCCCTATAATAACTCTCTTTGGTCCCATGAGGTAGCCCCTGGATTCTTGACCTACTGTATATAGTAGGAAAAGGAGTCCTATTTGCACCAAAGCCTATTACAGTTATTTCTTCCCAGGTAGTAGCCAGACCAGTTGGAGAGACTGGCTTATTACTGTGCACTGTAGGTAGAATCTGAACAACACAAGCGAGAGCCCATTTAAAAATTGCACAGTTGTGAAAGGCTCTCCAGAGTTTTCCTGTCTTTCTGCAGCTCGCTGTGCTTTCCCTTCTGCAGCTCATTCACCAGGAGGGTGCTGAGGGCAAAATGTCGGGGATGATGTATAGCAGAGGAATGGGGGAGCCTGACCCCTCCCTCCACAAACACAAATATACCCCTCCCCTCTGTTGTGGAGGACATTGCCACAGGGGGGTGACATTTGAGCTGAGCTCACCTCCTTTGTTAGACAGAGGGGTTGATCCCCTTCCTGATCATAAGATCCCGTACCTTTCTCTTTGTTCTGGCACCTTCTGAAAAGCATACCCAGCAAAAATAAAAGGGAGTATTTACTACCAGTTTAGTCATCAGGCTGGGTCTCTAGGGGAGCAGGACCTAGCAGAAGGAAGGATGGGTAGGACTGTCTTTCTTGGCAGCCTTGAGATACTGCATCAGCTCAGCTGTCAAGTCTAACTTCTCCTTCAACCTTGCTAAAGTGAAATCCTTTTGTGTAAATGTTAGTAGCTGTAGTGTTAAAGATTGCAGACACAAAATTTATCAAATGAGGGGTGTTTACCTGCACCTTATGAGAAACTTAACATACTGTGTACCAGATGAGTTACAGATGCTTAAAAATGCTCCAAGTAATAATACCTCTATTCACAAGATCAGGTGAACAGTCTTCACACAAGCAGGGCTGAGAAAGAAGGGATTTTTTTGGAACAGGGTGTCTCTTGTTGCTATACCAACACATATCCTGGTCCAGAATTTCCCCATTAACTGTTACCAGCAGCTCCTTAGTTCTGCCCCATCTTATTTTTGTGTTTTAAGCATACCTGCACTTATCCCTAGGCCATAAAGCACCAGGTCTTCGGGTTAATTGCAGATTTGGACTAGTGTCAACAGATTGCATTTTTTGTATATACTAGGCTCAAGTACATGGAGGCCTTCACAGCTGGTCAAGAGTGCACAGCAGTGTTGGTTTGTGTTCTGTTGGTAATGCAGGGAGTACTTAGGATTAAACATGAGAGGCAGCAGGGTTACAGGCAAAGAAAAGAAGCATGGTATGTACCATCAAATATTTCTGAACAGAGAACGTTACTTGATAAGTCAGAGGCTTCAAGGCCATGTTCCTTGTGTGGAGTGACACTTGTTCCAGGGAGCTCTGGACTGTTGAAAGATCAGCAAAGAAAAGGTGATTTGATTAGGTTGACTCCAACATTATTCATATTTTTAAAAATAAATAGATTAAAACAAATAGCAGGTGCATTAGACAAGATGGATTGCATGTTCTTCTATCCATTGCAACAACTTGTTAGCGTGAAGAACAGTGTTTTGTTGACCTAGATGGGTTAAATACAACTTTATGATGAGCCAACAGCCATTAATAGGTTTATGATAGAGTATTTTTTTCACATGTGGCTTTGCATTGTCTTTCGCAGCATCACTGCTCATATCTTGTCTGTTGAGGTTCCCAGCATAGTTCAGGGTTCTGTTTTACCAGGGATCACTAAAACAGGTAAGAATAGTCAAGAAATTCAGTCTTGTGTTCCTAGTTTGTCTTTTCATGGTCCTGAGAACCCCAGTCCTGCAGTGAATTTTCCACTTATAGAATGGTTTGGAATGGAAGGAACCTTAAAGATCATCCCATTCCAACCCCCCTGCCAGGGACATCTTTCACAAGACCAGGTTGCTCAAAGCCCCATCCAGCCTGGCCTTCAACACTGCCAGGGATGGGGCAATTCACAGCTTCTCTGGACAACCTATTCCAGTGCCTCACCACCCTCACAGTAAAGGATTTCTTCCTAATACCTAAATCTACCTCTCTTCAGTTTAAAGCCATTACCCCTTGTTCTATCTACAGGTCCTTGTAAAGTCCCTTTCCTGCTCTCTTGTAGCCCCCTTTGTGTACTGGAAGGTGCTCGAAGGTCTCCCTGGAGCCTTCTCTTCTCCAGGCTGAACCACCCCAGCTCTCTCAGTCTGTAATACTGATAGTAGCTGAAATCTTTTGGAAGGGAAGAAGTCTGCTGGTGAGAAGCTGATAGACTTCCCTGCTTGTTTCGATGGGTTAAGTGCATGGACCTGTTTCAGTCACATATTTAATGTCTCTTTGTGTCTGTTAGACCATCAGGTAGTTCAGTGTGGGCAACTGAGGCAGGGTTATTGCACTATTGCAAACAAGTATTTCCAGACTTTCAAAATTAACTAAAAGGGTTCCAACTCTTCAATCCAAAATCTATCAAATCTGTTTAATAATATAAAAAAAAAGGTAGCTAGACAGTACTTTTGTGCAATTTTTCACCTTCTGTCTTGAATTAAAATATTTGGAGTTGTGGTGTCTGTTCTTAAATCCCTACCCCCACCAGTAATTTTGCTCATATGTTATCCATAAATCTTGTCTGCTTTAAATGTTCCAACTAATAGTTAGGCAAAACATTTAAGCATAATGCTATGATTATCAGAGTCCGTTTTTTGGCAGCCTGGGTGCTGTTTTTCTTAAATAAGCACTGCAGTTTATCCTGATTAGAGATATGATGGAATTATTCCTCTTCTCGGCATTTTTTCTGTTGTTGTTGGGGTTTTTCTGTTTGTTTTGTTTCTTATTATGAGGATTTAGGGGTTCTGCATTCATTTTGCAGGAATATAATGTGTGATTTGGCTGGATCTTTGAAGTGGTAATATTATAAATCTCCCAATCACCGTTGCCCAATCTGTTTTAGCATTCATGTGCCTAATTTCTGTTCGTAATCTGATTACTGGCTTGAGCTGCTCCGGCTTGCAGCCTATTGCTATGCATTTACTGTACTCCCTGGGACGCGAGAGCCTGACAGCTCCAGTCCTGGGCTATGAAAAATCTCTACACGATATTGCTAAGACAGGCCTAAGGGCTGTGGCTGCTTGAGAATTAGCTGCTATTGTAGTTTCTCTTTGCCGAATCCTTTGTTTGTGCAACCATGTTCAGAAATCCTTGGATCTCCAGCTATTTGGGAAATGTTAAATACTCTGAGGAGCAAGGTAAGAGTTCCAAGTAGATAGAAGAAAATGCAGTTTCTGTGTGTTTAATCTCTCGTATATATGTCTGCATGTGTAAATATTGTTTGACTGGCTCTCCTGCAGCTGCATTAGGTACTTTAGCAATTAGTATGCTGTTAGTCACCTAGGCTATTTTGTTATTTCCTAAAGGACACTTTTGAAAGATCCGATTAGATGGATCTTTTAATTAGCTTAGCATGCCACTGACTTAGGGCCTTTAAATATACTAAGTAACACTGGAAGGTTGCATCTACTTTTTCTTTTTAGATTCTGCATTTTATATTTCCTATATATTAAATTATGGATTATTAAATTATGGTTTTATCCGGTAGTTTGTACCTAAGAGAGAGGGGAACTCGACTGAACAAATGGTTAAACTTGTGAGCAAGTCTCATTTACACTTCAGTAAATATACTGTTAATTTTGAATAAAAATATTTTAAATTGCTATAATATGATTATGAATATGTTCAGAATTCTTCAGTAAAAAACAGAACAGAATGCTGTTGCAAATATTTTTCTTCTGTCTATCAAGAACCGTGAGGGTGGGTTTTTTGTCTTTAAATTAACCTTTGAGTAAGACTCTGCAAAACTGATGTTTCTTTTGTGGGCATATTTATTGTCTTTTGATGCAGAGTTGTTTTACTTTTCCTCCTGTGTTTGTATTTAAGACTTCCATATTGTGGTAAGTAAGTTTTATTGGACTTTAATCCCCCCCACATGGTGTTTAGTTTGAACAGGAGGAAATACATAAAATATCAAAACTGTGTAATGCAATTTAATTGTCTGCTAAGTTTTTCTGTGTTTGGGATGTGGGGGAAGATCGGGACTCACCCCTGTGAAACACAGCAAAGTTTTAAGATGATTTTGAGGCATTTTAGATGTGGTATCTATGAATGTTACTGAATGTGTTTAAGGGGTGCAAGTGCCAAACTGTGATGTGCCCCTCCTGGCAGCCCTTCTCCCTCCCTGCTCCCAGGGAAGCAGTGCAGGCTCCTTTCTTCCGTTCTCATATTCCCTCCCCAGTTTTGGCTGGGCTAGGCAGAATTTCTCTGTGGTCTACTTGTGGTTTTCATGGTGGACAGCTGTTCCAGTGCCAAAAATTCTAGGATGGGTTGCATCCTGTTAGAACAGCTATAAATTTAGGATGTGCCTGGTTCTGATTAGCTAAGCTGATACTGAGCTGGGCTTTGGAAGTCAGTGCATAGTCTTCTCAAAGTAATGTAAATCTGGCCTTTTTAGAGGATCCATATGGCTCAGAGGATTCTTTTTAATGTTACAGTGTAAAATACAATGATTTATATACCATTCACACTGTTTTTCTTACAATATTCTGTTTTCATCTAACAAGATGTTTCTGTGTAATCTATGTGCTTTATTCTCCATTTAATGGAAAGGGAAAATGAATGTTAACAAAAACAGGAAAAAGTTGCCTATTAAAGTTGAAGAATGCTATTAGCAAAGCTGCTTGAAATCTGCACTGACTTGTAGCAGATGCCTAAAAAATGCCTTTTTGCACATTTTAAGCTTTTTTATCAAATTGTTAAAACCATCTTTCTTTCTGTTACCTTTTTTTTTACCTTTTTTCAATCTTTATACCTGTAGAAGTGGCAGAAGGAAATGGAAGAGGATAAGAAGGCATAGACAAAATGTACATTTTCTAAATTAAAACCCATATTGTCAGCTAAAATAAGTTTTGTTAAACCCTTTCTGCAAAAATAAGTGACATTCTACCCAGACTTAAAGTAATGTGCATAAGCAAAAAAAAATTTTTTTGCAGTAAGTTCTTCTTTGAAATAGTTAAATCTCAGCTCTGAGGTAGAGTAACAGGAGTGTAGCTGCATTTGAATTGTTTTAAAGTCTGGGTCATATTCTAAGGTCTGGGTTTGTCTTTGGAAAATAAAATGATTGCTGTATCAGTGACCAACTGTTTATGAATTTAGGGTCTTGGGTAGTGGATTTAATACAGATGGGGATGGAAGGCAATATTTCATTGGCTGTCAGTTAGCTCTGTGTGGTTTTGCAGAGCAGTTCCAGACCAGGACCTGCTCCCTGGCTAGCAATGCTTGAGGTCTCTTGATTGCATCCTCGGTGAATGGAGGGAGAGGGTGCTTGAACAGTGGTCCCCCTTGCCACTGGTTATCATTTAGACCCTCCAGTGATGCACTTGACTGCAGAAATGAAAAAGTTTCATCTAGGAGAGGGTGGGGAGATTTCCCATTGCTTGTTGTGGTTCACACGATTTTGGGAACCCAGAGGCTGGGTAATACATGCTTTTTGAACATAAGGCTGCAGTTTTGCTCTCAGTGTAAACATGTGTTCCTCTCTGAAATGTTGTAAGGCTATTCAGAAAAAGAAAGGAGCTCCCAAACAGTAGACAATCTTCAGAAATATTTCTGTCATAGATAGTGTAACACTGTTGCAACAGATTCTCAGCTGGACATCTCTTGGCTTCTGCAGTGAATATGCAATTTTTATAGTATTGCCAGGCTGCAGCCAAAAACTCGCAGCATTTCTCATTTGCAGAGTGCTTCATAAACTGTCCACTGCCCATTTTATAAGCTGGAAAATAGTGAGTTTAAAGGATCACCCCAGGCTGCAGTGCTACACCACAAATATTAGGAGTAGAACACGGCAGTTCCATAAAGTGTTGATGCTTTTGATATGTCTACTGTCTGCACTCATTTTTGCAAGGCTTTGGTTTATCAACATCTTGGACATGCCAGCTTGGTGCTCCTTTGATTTGAGAGAAGGCCTCTGCACTGTCTTTTGCAGGGGAAAAAGGCTGTAGGAAACTGTAACCTAGTTTACGAAAAGTTCCCCATTTATTACAGCATCTTCACAATGGTGTGGCTTTTTTTCTATTTCACAGATTTTGCCAAAGGAAACTCAGTCAGATTTAAGCCTTCACGATTGCTCCTAAGGAAGAGAGCGTTAAGGTAAGGTCAAGTTTTTCTTGCCCAGTGAGGATGACTGGTTGCAGTAACTTTTCATCATTCCTTGAATCTACATTTATTCATTTGTCAGGAAAAGAGGAAAAGTGATTATTGGTCCTCTCACAGGACCAAGCTTTTTCTTAGAGCAGATGCTCTGAACAAGCATTGAAAACACCAACTGCACTAAAATAATGTTAAAATTTATAGCTGACATTGCTAAAGGGAAAGTCCCGTTGTGCACTGAGCCTCCTGCCATTGCAATGCCCATTTTTCCTTGCATGGCACGGACAGAGTACAGGCATGCAGTGTGACCCAGCCTGGAACACTTAACCTCTCTGTAAAAGCAAGTGGCTGAAGTGGATGACAGGAGAGAGAAGGGGAGCACTGCAGAGATGAATGGCCTGGTGGTGTTGGTTCCATGCAGGGCTGTGGCTGCCTCGAGGTCTGCATTCTCAGGGCACAGTTCCACAAGGCTGAGTAAGGGGATACAGTTAAACAGTTAAGCAAGATGGCAGCTCACATTCCCTCTCTCTTCCCATCCTTGCTCCAGCTGCTTTGGGTGTCCACGTTTGTGCTTGCTGGACTCACTCACAATGGCACAGAGAGGAGTCAAGAGCTGGGAACTGACCCTTGCCCAGCAGAGAGCAGTGTCATTGGCTCAGCTGCACAGGAGCCCACCTGCCATGGGTGCACAGGCTCATGTTTGCAAGCTGCAGTGCACACACCTAGAGCACACCTGGTTCCCTGCCACTTTGTTCCTTAGGTCCTGCAGAGAGAAGGGGGGAATGGGTGGACAGGACACACTGTGCTATGAAAGCGGGCAGGGGAAAGCAGCAATGAGAGCAGTAGAGAAGGACATGACTGTAAAACGGACCTTTTACATAAGAGTCCAGGGAAGGAAGTTCTCCTGGAGGCAGTGAAAGAGAAGTGAACATGAAGCACCTAGCTGGCAAGTGTACAAGTGGATTTTGTATTTCAATCACAAAATCTCAGTATATGCCATAGCTTTAGTTGGGATGTCAGGTCAGTGTTACCAGTGGCATTTGGATCAAACTTCTGGTTGCTTTTGGGCATGTAACTAGGTTAGTGGGACAGCTATTTAGAAACCATATGCTGCTGCTGCAGCAGCAGATGAAGTTTTCAGCCTGCAATCCCTGATGGATGGCATGCAGCTCACACTTTAGAAGTTGCCAGAACAGTACAACTACTGAGACTGTCAAGTCTACTAATCCTGCATTATATGTTGTTTTTAAAGAAAAAACTATTGAGGTTGTGAAATATTGTTGTCTGTGTTTTAACAGGAATCATCTGAATTCCTGAACATTGAAGTGTATAATGAGTTTGTTGGGAGCCTGAGGCCAAGCCACACACAAATCCTGTGTGAAACAATCTGGCGGAACCTCATGCTGTTGATTGCATTTCATGAACCATGATCACAGGCTATATTTCAGGCAAGGAAGGACAATAAGTACCTCTTTCAGTATCCAGATTCAACAGAGACTTTAAGAAAGAATTTTTGCAAACTTTTAATTATTCTTTTTAATTTAGAGAAACCCATGCGTTCCCCAATTATTTTAATGATAAATGTGCATAGCCTAGTTATTAAGTACAGAAATTCATAGTGCTGTTGCTCAGGATCTGCACCTAAATTTATAGCATGACTAGATGTAGTTGTGGTATTTCTAGAAGAGGATTTTGGATCAGTTTGAAGGTACAATATATTTGTATCCAAGTCTGACTATCTGACTCTGCTTAAGCAACTGAATTGATGCTGCCACTGCTCCTCCAGCAGAGAAAATAATAAAGCAGGGAGAGGTCTAGAAAGATCCCTTTGAGGAAAAAGTGAAGTCTTGTTAAGGAATTACTTAAGGGTTTGTTTTTTAAAACACTTGTAAGTAGTGATGAGTAGCCTCCTGTAATTTTTTTTTTTCTTTTTTTTTGCTATTGGGCATTGTCTTAACATCATTCTAACTCAATTTAGATTGCTAATGAACGTTCTTATTGAACACTGTGACATGTCCTAAATATGCCTACTTTCATTTTTAGAACTAATTTGATGTATGTGTCTATAAATATTCAATTGTTTGGCTTGACTCTGTCATCTTCAGAGCAGTGCTGTCTTTGAATACTCTGTGCATGGGAAAGCAATGTAATTATGCATTGAATTAAAACATTTGTTTTTTCTCATGTGCAAGCATTTAAAACAAGAAATTCCACCTACAGCTTAGCAAGAGAGAGCAAAAAAAAAGTGTCTGAAGAGATAAAAATCGTAAATTGTGGATAAAATAGTATATGAAAATTGCTAATCTTTAAAAAATAAACAGTAAAGGTTGACAGTCTGTCCAGAGGGAAATGGAAAATGAGGGCATAAGGGAAACTATGAAGGGATTTTCATAAAGCAGATAACCTGTGATGCTGTTTAGTGCAGTGAGGGTTAAGCTTAGGAAGTTTGTGGTTATTTAAGGAATTTTAATGAAATCTGCCAGTGAGCAAAGGTTGCAAGCCACCCTCTGTACAAAGGAGGAGGGAGCTCACATACAGAAAGAGTTGGATGACCTTGAGGAGTAATAGAAAAAGGATGTAATGTAATAATACTAAGTGCACAGTTGTGCATTGGGGGCTGATAAATTTTTCTGTCACTTGCGACTGATGAAAGCAAAGCCTTTGCATATTAGTTTCTTATGCTGGATTGAGCCACCAATACAGTGTATATGTAAAAGGGAAATGTGTTGTAGATCCCAGCATTCAGCTAGCTAGTCATATAATAATGCTTTCTCTATTAAAAATCCTTTTTTCATAAGATACTGCTAAGACCCAAGTCGGGAATCAAGACTACCCAATTCTGGTCACCATATACAAAAGAAGATTACTTAAGACTGAAATAAGTAGAGAACATTTTAACAGATAATCAATGAGACTGAGAGCCTATCTTGAGAAAGCTGAGTACGTGTAGGTAACCTTTGTTAAGAAAAATAAGTCAGGTAACTGATAACACTGGCACAAGAACCAATGGATGGAAATTCAGTGACAGACATTTAAACAGGGTTTAAAGGATCTCTGCCTTCCAAGTCTCTAGAACTCCCTGGAGTGAGGAGCAGGAGTGAATGTAACAAGGAATCCAAGAATATGGTTGTTTTTAGAACCATCAGGCTAGTGCCAGTCCTAATTTCATGATTTTACCCTTGGAAATTCATGTAGGAATTAGACATAGTGATGTGGGTGTTCATGCACACTTAATTTAACCAAGGATTTTGCTGTTGAGTGAATGCTTTTCTGTACAAAGTCCCTTGTTTAGGGAAACCTAAGGTGCTGCACTGTCACAGGCATTATGAAAGCAAGTGGAGATATTGCTAAATAAAGCCCAGGTATTCAAAAGTCATGAGCTGGATCCATCAGCGGTTTTGTCTTAAGTAATTAAGTTGATTTGGCAGAATAAATTTGGGGTTGATTTATAGCCTTAGGCCAATATTATTTGCATTTTTCAAACTCATCCTCAGCTAAAAGGAGTAGAAACTGCTTTCAAATGGGAACTGGGTATCTCCCCATCCAGGGTTCTCCAGAAGTTATGTCTATAAGAAAATAATATATTGTGAGACTAGTAAGAATGACAAGTGTTGGCAGTGTGGGGTCTGGCATAGAAGAATATCCAGTTAACTGTCTGAGTCTGCCCAGTCTCAGATGACACATGGATCCATTTGCTTGTGGCTGCTGTGTGCTGCTTTTTCATTGTGTTTTGATTTTTGTTTTAGTTCAATTACCGTGTGTTTGCCCTGTAAGGATACACAGTTCTCTCTAATGGACAGCTTATTGCAGCTCTTCATCTTCTATTTGCTGTTTTCTGTAGTGGCTAACGCTGCTTTTCTTGGCAGTACCTGGAGTAATTTCTCTAAGTGCAGTTTTTGGAGACAGTTTGCAGCAGGTGGCATGGTGCCTGGTTGTGACACAGCCCAGTTTCTTTATTGTCATTTCAAGGGTTTTATTCTCCCCTCAATATCTTAAAAAGGAATGTTATTTATAAACCATAAACAAGGAAATACTTATGAAAAATATTATTGGTCAACATATGTTAAAACTCTTTTCGATGAGAATTGTTCTTTGGAAATAGTGAGTACAGAATTCATCCCTCTGAAAAAAAAGGAGCTATTTAAAATCTGTCCTAAGGAAGGATTTTCCAACAGTAAGACTGTGCAGTTTTTCTTATCAGAATGACATTAAATCATTGCATCACTACTGTGGCAAAATGAAGAACATGGGATCACCGTGAGGATTTGTATCTGTTACACCTGTCCACACAGTTTACTAAAGGTTTTAAGAACATTATAAGTTTTCTTATGCCCAGCTGGGATAGTCACAATGGCAGAATAGAGTAATTTGTTCTCTGTTTTTAATGACTGAAAAAAAATAAATCTCGCTTACAAGGAGGAACACTTCCTCCAAAAAAGTCTCTGTAGACAGTTACTATCTACTTTAGAGCATGTGACACCTACAGTTTACAGTTAAAATTTTTATATTTAATGAAGACATTTAAAGAAATATTTTGTTTCATCTAAATGGGCAGTTTTCCCATTTTGAAGAGACATGGTATAAAATTAAATTATTATTAAAATATGACACTCTTATTAGCTTATTACAAACCATGTAAGATCCAGAGAACAGTGCAGTAACAATAACAGGGTAGTCGTGCAGAAGGCTTCTAGGTGGAGTGTACATACAGTACTGAGTTTGATGACAAGTTTTAATATTTATGAAGAACCACTCAATATAGATTATTTTAAATGTAATTGCTTAGTAGAGCATTTTAAAGGCAGTCTCCAGTCAGTAATTTAATGCAAAAATGTGTCACAGTCAGTTCCAAACAAGTTTCAAATTATGTTAGGTTTGGCTTTCTGAGTTTTTTTGGGTTATTTCTTAGCTCATTCTTATGGAAAATATTTTCTTTGGTACCTCTGTTAGACTATCTTGCAGTAAATTGGTTATGTCTTGGGTTTATTTGATTTGTAGCAGAGACATCCACAGTTCTGTAAACCAGATGTTGCTTTCAGTTTTCAGAAGGAGTTCTCACTTGAAGATAAAGAAGAACTTGCGAACAGCACAAAGGATATTGATGCTAATCTCTTAGCAGTACTTCCAAAAGGTAGGTAAGGGAGCCATATTACGAAAACAAGTGGTAATTTAACAGCATGTGAATTTTTGTCTGTGCAAGGCACAGTTAAAATCACTTAGGCACAGATATTTTGTAAATGAGTTTTCCCTGAGAAGTATGCATGAAGGATGAAACAGGAGATGAACCACAATGTTCTTTTAGAGACCTTCCTACATCCCTGCTTCATAAAGTTCAGCTTTGTTTACCTGGTTTCAGTAGGTTTGCAGTTGAAATTCAAAACTTCAGAGTTTCTTAGGACAGTTAGATAAATCCTGAGTTCAAAAGCATTAACTGGACCTGTTAAGAGTCATAGCTCTCTCCAGGCCCCTTTGGTGATTGGTAGAGTCACGGTGCTTGCATGACCAATTGACTGCACTTGAATTTTTGTCTGGCATGCTAAAAGGCCTGCAGTACATACGGAGTTTATTTTGGGGGGAGTTTTAGGTTTTTTTGTTCCAAACTTCTATCTTAGTCTGAATAATTTCTGAAGAAAACAGCAGTTCCATCTTTATCATTTGACACAGTTGAGGTAGAGGCAAGAATTAATTCTCTTGATTATTTGGAGAAAATCACAATGTGCTTGACCTATAAAGGGTGATCTTTGACTGAAGTGCAACTGGCACAAAGATGTTCCCTTTATTCAAGGATGTTGTGGACCTCAGAACTTGGATTAAAATTGTATGTTCTGGTAATATTTACTCTCTTCAGACAAGCTACAAGGCTAAATGCACTAATCCCAGTGTAAAGGCACTGGCTTGCTCTTTTAATGTCATTTGTTGCAGAGTTCCTCTAGAAAGGAGCATTTCTTCCAGCATAAAATTTAAGTGCTATTGAAGTGACATGCTTGCTGTTAAACATAATCATGACTGGTGTTCGGAAAGAAACATTGTTGGCAAAATGATGGAATAGAGTGATATGCATTTATACAATACAGACTTCTGAGAGCACCAGACAGCAATAATCCATAGTCCCTCATTATTCCTTACGCTTAACGTCACAATTATGTGGTCAGCAAGTTAATTGAGGCTTCACTTGAGAAACCTTATCTGTAAGTTGCTTCTCAGTGAAGCAGGATATTTCTATTAAAAAAAAAAAATTCTCATAATGAAGGCATCATATTTGGTGTGTACCAGACTTAAGAAACAGCAGTGGGAGCTTTTGGATGCATTCTTAGGGGACTACTTGAAGTCCAGGGCTTTTTGAAAATACAGTTTATTTGTCGTTTCTAGAGCCTAATTTTGATGCAGATTGCACATGTTGAGATATTGAAGGAATGTGTTTACTTTTCAACTGATACAGACTGAACTGAGGCCTGCGGTTGGGCATTGAACATGTCAATACACCTTTGCTGGCATAACAGAAGATAAATGCTTGTCCAGCCGAGTTTTAAGACCATCACCTTTCCAGTTGTGGAGAGGAGGAAGTAGGAGTGAGGCTGGTAGGCTTTGCTATTGTGTTAAATCTTCCTCAGAATAAGAATGTGTGGTACCTGTGTTGCAATGGTTATTTTCCATCTCTGAGAAATTAATCCTCTGGCAGGTAACCTTTTGATCCATGTCTGTCCAGGCTTCACAAATGTACGTGCTCCCCCTCTATGATGAACTTCTGGAAGGCTTAATTGAGTTTTTACAGCTTCTGTATTTGTAAAAAGAAAACTGCTTTCACATGGCTGCAGCTTTATTCATGTGCCCCTCTGCAGCTGTCAAAGAGGGCTTTCAGCATAAACATCTTAATATCCTGTAGCAGGTTTCTGAAAGATTTCTATGAATGTATATTTCTATAAGAAATATTTCACCTTAATTTAAGGAGTTTTTAAAATATAAGGTGGGCTCCAAATGTACTTTTTGGTCTTCATTCTTGGACAAAACTGAGAAAAATACTATTTTTTCCTAAATAACGGTATTCTAAAGTAAATTTTGTTTTGAAGATCTACAGTTACCAGAACTAAGATGCCTCTTGACAATTTACCTCAGAGGGTATCCTACCATAGCATCCTGCTCAACATCCTAAAATAAAGCCTCAAGTTCAGAGCTGTTTCTGAACTGTGGCTGCTCTTCCTCTTGCCCTTAACTGACCAACAGTGCTTACAAAGCGTGTTGCCATGAAGTAATCTAGATAAGGAGCTTTTACTGTGAAATTAATTATTTTAAGCTTCTTAGTCTTTTCTTGTGTGCTGAATCAGATTTTTGTGCAACCTTTTAGGTAGAAGTGTTGCTGTTCTTTAGCGCTCCCATGGTGTTGTTTGTGATGGTCACGTGGGAAAACATCCCATGGACAGATGGGAATTGGCACCAGCATATCCAAATTGCAAACTAAAAAGGAGAAACCTGGTCACCTAAGTTTGGAAGGGCCAACCAGTGTCCTTGGGAGTGAAATGTCTCCAACTGGCTTTTATGTTTTGAAGTAAAATATTTTATTCATCAAAAAGAAACCACCAGACTAAAAGTCTTTTTGCATTTTATCTTCTTTGGGTTTCGCTTTGTTTGTGCTTCTTTTTCCCACCTTACCAAAAGAAGAATATTGCTGGAACTGCTTTCACAAAAAACTCTGTAGATGTTGGCCAACCTAGCTGAACTTACTTCTGTAATCTCAAGCTGGGAAAAAGTATAAGGCAGCATAGAGTAGTCCCATGCTATTTTTGTCCCATGTTGTTTGGGAAGGTGTTGGGAGACATTTTTCACAAGACCAGTGCTCTTTTTAGGACTGCAAAGTGGTGGTAGAATCTCTGGAACTTCAGCTAGCATGTAGCAAGTGAGTGTTGAGCTAATGCTTTGGGAGTTCTTTGGATGTTCCACATTTCTTGTATGTGGACAACTTATGGTCAAGTTTCCTCTCCTGGGAGTGGGGGAAAGAAGACTTTTGCTAATAAATGAGCCATGCTTTAGAGCTTAACTAAAGCTATGTAAAAGACATGTTCTCTGATGATGGTTTTGGTAACTGCATAAATTGGTGACTAGGGGAAAAAAAAGCATCAGGATTTGAATGGAATGTGGTTTTACTAACTCTGAGCTCTAGCTAGAGGCCTTTGACAGAGAATTATGGGTTTTGTTTTGACAGTGTTTTGTATACATAGCCAACAGATGGAACAGAAAAACTCTAATAGCTAGTGGAATATAATTAAACAGAAGTAGATTTGGGGAGGTGAGAGCAAAGTCATTATGAGAAATTGTTTCCTTTGGTGTGGATCTGAAATGAAGACTGGTTTCAGATGGGTAAGTTCTCTGTTTAATACAGTTTGACTGCTAGCAAAGCTTGGGTAGACAGCACAACAGTGAAAACTGCTCATGCATTGAGAGAAAAGTCTGTGAAAACACAACATAAGGGCTCATCTTTGCTTTGGTGTTGGTTCAGGATCAGAATGTGTTCATTCTTGCTGATCCCATACATTTTATCTGTAGTCCTACTTTCAGGCTTTTCAGCATGTCAGGTTGATATGACAGTCAATGTCAACAGTATCTGTGAGGTGTGAGCCACTGCTATTGAGTACAACAGACTTCCTGGATGAGTCAGCTGAGCTGGAACCCTGACCAAGCCATGAATGTTAAGTTCTTGCAGTAGAGGGAAGAGAGAAAAGGTGCATCTGACCTTTAAAAGGGTGGTGTTTCAATAATATTTATCTTCTAAGCATCTAGAGCAATGAGGTCTGGTAGCAAGAAAACAAGCTGATAGATTTACCTCTGCAGTGGAACAATGTCTAATAGATGCTCCTGACTCATCAAGTGTTTCTAATGTCAATCTCTGGCCAATTTAGCAGGTGTAGACTTCAGCTTGCTTTAACTTTTGATCCCTGGGTCAAAAGGGTTAGAACCCCAGAGGTGCACTGGCTTAGAATAGGGGCACACAGCTTTCAGCACCTCATGTTTGCCAAAGCCACAATATGGGGGTGTGTGGGTGTGCATGTCTGTGTGTTAGGCACACTCCCACCCCAGTCCCCTGCTTCCCTGGACAGCCTGGATGGTTTCTCTTCCCGGTGGTAAGGAGTCACACCACACTTATTTGTGCAGCACTCACTGCAGCAGTGTGGTTTGCACGTGCATATATGTGTGTATATATAGGGATTACTTCATCTGTCGTGCCTCCCCTTGGTTCACTACTGCTTTGTGGCCTGTGGCAGCTGTCTGCTGGCACTTAACACCAGCAAAGGGCTCAGGACTAGAGAAGGAAAGTATGTACAATTAAAACTACAAGGGAAAGTTAGCAAAGTAGAAAGTTATTAACCATGTGATCATGGTAGTGCACAGTAATTTTCACTTCAGAAATGAGTCACCGGAATTCTTGGGATTTGATCAATATAAGGGTGTGGAGGAAAGTAAGGAAGAGGGGACACTGCTTCTCTTTAAACATAGTCAGTTCCTGACCTTTGAGTAGGCAGGGTAAGCAGACTTTCCATGCTACCTGCTTTTGAAATGGGTTACTAGAGCATGTAAGCTTGACTTCAGCTAAGCAAAATACAACTTGTCCAGATCTTGAAAACTGCTGGGATGACATTGATTTGGGATTAGCCTGGAAGTACATGGAGGGGAGGAGTATGATGGTCACACCTATGTGCCTAATACACTTTTGACAGCACAACTTTAACAAACTAGGAAAACAAGAGGAAAATGCTCATTTCCTGACAAAAGCTATTTCAAACCTCTGAACTTTATTTGACTCTTCCTTCTTACTCTAAAGCATTTTAGCAAGTTTCTGAAACTTACTGTCTAATTAGCTACATAATCTTTTGTTGTCTCAGTTTCAGAATTAAGAAAACTCTTTGAACCAAACAACCGAGATTTGTTGGAAATGAAAAGGTAAAAGTCTTTGGCCTGTAAAACAAAACACACAGCTTGTTTTGTTACCTCCTCATAGAAAATCTGCCCTCAAATCTTCAAGATGCCTGTTTTCACATTTTTCACATATTTTTCAGAAAAGAAAGAATAGCTAGGCGCTTAGAGGGAATTGAAAATGATACACAACCTATGCTCCTACAAAACTGCCCCGGATCAGTCACACACCGCTTGCTAGAGGAAGATACACCAAGATACATGCGTGCAACTGACCCTTACAGCCCCCACTTAGGTAAGTAGCACCTGTCAGTCAATCTTGCACTGCTGAATTACTTCATGTTTGCTGCACTACCAGTTATGTAGCACCTAGAGAAGAGTTCTGCAGAAGAGCTGTGTCAGGTTGTTGCTTTTTTTTTTTTATTTGCCTTTTAAGTCTCCGGTTGTCTTATTTGAAAAATATTGATGATTCTTATTGCTTTAAAATAACTGTTTGATTTGAGAACTATTACTTATTAAAGAATTATTACTAATACATATTTCTTAATTGTTTGTGTGTGTTTTTGGAGACAAAAGTGCAAAAATACAATGTGTCTGTGGAGTCACTTTGGTTTGTAAGAAAATGGGAAGCTTTTAGTTCACTCAGTTTGAGTGGTGGGTGGGGTACTTGGAGTTTTGGGAAGAACTTGCTCTTACATGTTGTACTTTTGACAGGAAGATCAAATGAAGAGGAGGAAACTTCAGATTCTTCTGTAGAAAAACAACCCCGATCATCCCGATACCGAGCAGAAATCACCGGAGGTAATACAGAGCCCTTGTACAGTACAGCAAACATGGATGTCCAGGAACTGGAGTCAAAAGCAGAGAGAATAGCTAGGTACAAGGCAGAGAGGCGACGCCAGCTGGCAGAAAAGTACGGATTGTCTCTTGATTCTGATTTGGATTCTGACTACTCATACAGATATACACGGGCCAGGAAAGATCCTGAGAGCGTGGAAAGAAAGGGAGTGAAAAGTGAAAGGCAAGATGATGAAAACAAGGACTATGGCACCCTCTATTTGTCCAGGACTGAGACAAAGGCATCAAAGAGTGGGATTTCTGATTCCAAAGAGTACTCCAGCCATGAAGATAAAGATGACCTCTCAAATGAAAAGAGTGTTAGAAAAGCAGATGACAGTGCCATTAGACAGGCTTCTGACTCTTCAGCAGCCTTGGATAGTTCTGTCTCCCTTTCACTTTCTGGACGAGACTCTTCCTGCTATAACGATGTGCCAATATCACCAAAGCAAAGCCCCCGAGAGTCCCTCTCGTCACCAAAGCGGGCAGCCTCACCGACCCACCTGCAGAATGACCAGCCCTTGCACAGTAACAGCAGACAAAGGTAAGCATGATTTTAATTTTTTATTTTGCTGTAGATTCCTTTATCTTAATCAGCTGCTGCATCAGTGTCTACAGTATTAATGAGAATGTATTTACTATCCTTGAAGAATGTATTTAGTTGGTCTGGATGTCTCAAGCTGGATTAGTTGGGTTTATTGTATCAAAGTGTGTGTCTGATACAAGGAAGAGGCTATATATTTCTCTAATTAGCCATGTCCTTGGTTTCACTTTGTATTTATAGAATTTTTGCTAAAATTAGGCCCTTTGTGGGGAGGACACAAACTAGAAATTGAAGGAGTTATGGTTCTATATTTCCTTGGGTTTTGTTTTTTGCTGTTAAAGCAAGTCTTTAACTTACTTTCTTCTGTGTCTTGTAATTGTTGGCTGGGAGGTTCTAAGTAGGGGCAAGCTGTTTCTCAGTGAAGATTTCAATATCTTTATGATGGCTTCTGCCAAAACAAAAGTTTGCAGACTTAAAAGCTGAAGAGTGTCTTGGGTCAGTTAAAATAATAGTTGATTTGTTTTCCTGATGTGAAAGTGCAAAAACCCTTTTGAACTGTGATAGTCAATCTTTCAGATAAAATCAGGCATATATGTGTGTGAAGGGGCAGAGGGGAGAGTTAAAATTCTGTGCTGAATTGCTTCAGACTTGACAACTTTACTATGGTAATAGGTTAACCAGATTCTTCCAAAAGGAAAAAAAAATTAGTTTTCACTAATTTTACATTACAGTTTCACAGTATGGTATAGAAACACTGTCAAATTCTTATGGTGACTGAAAACAATGAGTGACTAAGACTTTTTTTAAAGTATGATTTTCTCTAAGTGCAAGTCTTTAATTTCTTGGTAGGTGGATAGAGAGAAAATAATAACTGTAAAAGCTAAAGTTAAAATGTTGCAACTAAAAATTACGTAAATGAGAACTTAATTTAAAAAAAAAGGTGCATAATGCTGAGCAGTGTTGACTGTTTTTAAGAAACTGAGGTAACTGATATAAACTCAGCCATTTATGCTTTCCATAGAGCATAAGAGCTCTCAGTTCCCAGTTGAGAGAAACCAGGAAAAGAAGGAAAGACAACATGAATTATTAAAGAAGCAAATGCACAGTCAGTGAGCAGAGACAGGTGTTTTGGGAAGAGTATAGGGACACTGCCCAGTTGTCCTGAGATGGGCTTAGGAAGGCCAAAGAGAAGCTGGAACTGAACTTGGCAAGGGATGCAAAGCATAGCAAGAACTTCTACTGGTATGCTAGCTGGAAATGGAAGGGCAAAGCAAAACTGGTAACAATGGATGAGGAGAAGGCTCAACCACTTTTTTGCCTCAGTCTTCAATGGCAACCTCTCTTCCCACACCTCATGAGTGGGTGGACAGCAGGATGGTGACTGGGGAAGCAAAATTCCTCCCGCTATAAGAAAAGAGCTGTGGATTGATGTTCAGTAGATGAGGAATTAGCTGGACAGTTGCATCCAGGGAACAGTGGTCAACAGCTCAGAGTGATGTCCTGGTGGACATCAGTGACAAGTGATGTCCCTTAAAGGTCTGTATGGAGACCAGGGTTATTTAATGTCTTCCTCTATGACACAGGGAGCTTGAGTGCACCCTCAGCAGTTTTGCAGATATCACCAAGCCAAGTGGTGCAGTTGATGCTTCTTCCTGAAGGATGGGATATCACCCAGAGGGGCATGGACAAGCTGGAGAAGTGGGCTCATCAGAGTCTCATGAGGGGTTTGGTAAGGCCAAGCTCAAAGTCCTGCACCTGGGCTGGGACAAGCCCCAGTACCAGTACAGACCAGGAGTTGAAGGGATTGAGAGCAGCTCTGCTGAGAAGAACTTCAGAGAGCTGGTGGATGAGGGGCTGGACATGAGCTCCCAATGTGTACCTGCAGCCCAGAAAGCCAAATGTGTCCTGGGCCACATCAAAAGCATCGTGGTCAGCAGGTCAAGAGAGGTGATTCTGCCCCTCCACTCCACTCTCAGGAGATCCCACCTGGAATACTCTATCTGTAGTTCTGTAATCCTCAGCACAGGAAAGACACAGACTGTTGGAGCAAATCCAGAGGAGAGCCACAAAATAATCAGAGGGATGGAGCACCTTTCCTATGAGGAGAGGCTGAGAGAGTTGGGGTTGTTCAGCTTGGAAAAGAGAAGGCTCCAGGGAGACCTGATTTTAGCCTTTCAGTGCTGCAGGAAGTGATTATAAGGTTGGGACAGACTTTTTAACAGGGATATTCTTCCTTTCCAATAGGATAAGGAGGAATGGTTTTAAACTAAAAGAAAGTAGGTTAATACTAGATATAAGGAAGAAATTTTTTCCTAGAAGGGTGGTGAAACAATGTCACGGGTTGTCCAGAGAGGAGGTAGATGCCCCATCCCTGGAAGCATTCAGGGTGATGTTGGATGGGACTCTGAGCACCCTGATCTAGTTGAAGATGTCCCTGCTCATTGCAGGGGGATTGGACTAAATGACCTTTAAAGGTCCCGTCCAACTCAAACCCTTCTGTGATTCTGTGAATAAGTAATAATATAATACAAATTGCTGACTGCATTATCCCTTATTTCAGATCCTTTCTGGATGAGGCTTGGGGCAGTATTTGCATAAAACAAATTTCCCCTAATTACTGTCTGTCTATCTTCTGAAGAAAACCATCTGCACCGACCAAGATGTGGTGCAGTAATTACAGCAGCCAAGTGCTTAAATGTAGGATTTGGTCTCTTGTTTGAACACACATATAGGCAGTAGGTGGTATTTTAAAGGCCAAGTTCCAAGAGCCCATTCTTTAACACCCCTGACACTTTCAGTGCCATTGTGTACTCCCTGGTATGATATTCAGAGATGTAAGAATAACCTCTCAGAAACTCTTGGCCCTGATTTTGAGTGGTAAAGAAGTCATTGTGTCCATGCTGTCCATTTAAAGTTACTCTGTGATGGTCTCCTGTAAGGCTATTTGCACAAGAGAAGTAAAGACTAACTCCAGTTTTTCAGGTGGCTGCTGTTCTGAAGTTAGCTCCACATTATATACAAGCTACAAAATTGGTTTTGTTAAATTGAAATTTCCTGAGTTCAAATTGGAAAATAAGTGCAGCTCACTTCAGAATATATATGAAAGCATTTGTGCCTTCTTCAGTACTAAGAAGATTTAATAATTAATCCAGTTACCCATCACTGAGAAGGTATCATTTGACATTGCCTGCATTTGGCTCCTGAAATGGCTGATTAAATTCAAAACGTGGCTTTCGTTTTTCTGATTGCACTCTTCAAAGGATGAATAATCAAGTACAAATAATTGCTGCTTGGGCCATGCCCACTATAAAAATGTGCCAAAGTACACATTAAGAGAGAAGGAAGTTCCTGTGCCTTCAAAGCAATTCCAGCTAGCAGCTTCTAGTCAGCTCCTGTGTAAGGGCTTCACCTCCTCTTTGATCAGTTCCGTTAGGGATTCTAAAACGTTTGGAAAAACAGAAGGCGTTTCAGCAGTTGGTATTTGTCCTGCTAAGATAGATTTGGATTCAATGACAGTGGTAGGTGAGTTCTCAAATTTAAGCTTATTTGTATCAAATACACTGTTATCTTCAGAACAATTGTTCATCTGACCTTTTCCAATTATTTTTCTTAAAAGACTAGCTAAGAAAAATTGAAGTATATGACCTGGAGTTTAATTTGGGGTTTTTATCCCAAATGGATCTTCTCCACTGGAAAGAGTTCTTTCAGATGTAGCTATAAGTAATGGGAAGCATCCTGGATGCTTGTCACCTTTGGGGAATGAGTTTGTAAATGTTAATGTGGCAGGACAGCCTGTGCTTGCAAGGTTAAAAGAATTTGATATGTTTTAGTGTTGCTGGGGCAGTTGTAGGTGAAGGTGAACTTTGGGAAAGTATTTGAGAAACTGTATGTGGGAAGTCTGGAAACACCCTTTCTTGCACTGCTGCAGGGCTTTTAAAAGCTTTTCTTTCTTTTTACGCTTTCAACTCCAAAATGTAAACAGAGTAAAGTCAAGGCAAGGTTAAATGAGGGGTCACTTTGTTTGCTAAGTTTTTCCTTTGCTGAGTCACCAGTGACACAGCGTGTTTGACTTGTGCTAACCAGGTGGGCATTTCTGAAGCTTTGTGATACAGGGTTACAAGAAGACAGAGGGGTTCCAGATGCTCCTGAGAATTTCTTAGGAAGTATGATGTAGCCATGTGAATTGGTTGCAGCAGTCTTTATCACTTTAAATCACAAATTAAAGGAATGTTTTTAACAACTTTTTCAGATGTCCTTACATAAACTGACCTACAATGGCAAATGCAAAACTAAGGTTGTGTAGTAGCTTTCACTTCTCAATTTTTGGACAACGTGCACTTGGTAAAGTTAGCTCTGCAGAATCTTTACCATTTCGAATACTTTGTATGTGTTTGTGGGATTATATAATAGTTTCTGTCACAGTTTATCACCTTTCAATTTTATTAGTGTGCATTGCTTTTGTTTTCAGAACAGTCCTCTGCAACTGAGTAATCAGAAATAAAAAGCAGTGGGGAGGGGAGATTGGGAGAAATAATGGGGTCATGTGTTGAGATCTCAGAAATTACCTGAAGTTCTGTTTTCTGTAGTAGTGCAGGGAAAACAAAACCTGAGTGGTTTCTTCAGAAAGATTCAGAAGGGGACACACCTTCACTTATCAGCTGGCCCTCCAGGTATCATAAAACATAGCTGTGTGGCTAACAATCAGACTACAAACTTCCCCTTTATTTCCCTTTACTACCCACATCTAACACTTGCCCTTAATTTTCCTTTAACAGCAGCAAGTAAGAAAGCGGGTTTTTTGTGGATAAACAGCTGTTGAAACTTTTCTGAACCATCTGCTTTTATTCTAACTTCCAACCAGTTGGTATTTTGATGAAGAGGTACAAATTCCCCAAGCCTCTTCCACAGTTACTATCATTCTGGCTTCCACTAGATTTTATAACTTCTTATTTTATCTCATTTTATGCTCTGCAAACCAGCATATTTTTATACTGTACACTATTCCATCTTAGCATTCCCTACAATTAACTTCTTGAATTCCAAAGGAGACAGTACAAGAGAAGTAAAAAAATAATTACGTGGAAAGGTAAAGCAAAATTTTCATCAGAGCTACAGGCAGCTGCTTTTCTCCTGGTTTGGTAACACATACTGTGAGCCTGCCATGAATAGCATTGCAGGAAGACTCTTTTTCATGTTCCTGATTAAAGTAATACTTATAACCCAGTACTAACATTGGTGTAGATGTTCTGGAGAATGCTTGATACATGTAGTTCAAAGAATATGTCCTCAGACTTAATATACTTTATGTGCTTAAGCAACTTTCCTTGACAAATGCATCAATCTTCAGGGGTAAGAAGCACCAAAATAATGGAAAGATTGATGTTTCAAATAACTTTGGATATCCTGAATTATTCTCTCAGAAAATTTGCCTTTTTTTCCCGAAATTTTACTTTCTTTTTTTTCTTAATGATGTAAACTCCAAAAAGTCTATTGGTAGCAAGTCTGGAATTGCACATACTTTGAGCTGGATGACTTAGTTTCAAACTGAGAGCTAGTTTTCTAGCTTGAGTCTCTCTCTTTCCTCAGAATTCAAATGATTTTTTTATACCCCTTTGGGAGGGGAGGAAATGCAGGGCTTTCATTTTTAGTACTGTGTGCATTATCTACAGACACTTGCCCTGTAAGCTGTCTGAGCCTCAGTGAGGCTGTAAAAGTGCCCCAGAGCAAAGGCTGCACGTGCTTGCCTCCCCCTGTGCTGCTGTGTTCAGTTCAAAAAAGTTAAATAAGAGTCTGTTTTGCATGAGTGTTGCACAAGTCCAGAGGTGTTTCTAGAAAACACACCGAAGTAAGGTAACTTTTGGGAACATTCCTGCAAGGTTTGCATGTTAGAATGCAATGGAATATTTTAAAACAGAACTCCTGTTTCAGTTTTTAAATACCTTATTCCTTGCAAGCTCTCTGAAGAGCAACAGCCATGCCATAGCTTCACTTTTGGGTTTAGGACTTGCCCTTTCAACGTTTTATCTCACTCACTGAAACAGCTTACACTACATGAGACATTTCAGATGTCTTAAATGATGCACAGAAAAGCAAGTAAACCAGTCTCTGGCAAAATACCTGAAGGGCTAGATGGAGATAACATGTTTTTTCATTGCTTTCCCCAATGCAACAACATCTTGGTATGATGTAAGCTTCCCAGCGTTTAGACATCTTCAGACATCTGACTGCATACACAACTGCCAGTGAAATTTGCAATTTCAGGCTGAACCCAACACTGATAATATAAAAAGCAGTTTTGATCATCTTGTTTGTTTGAGACTATGGGTATGTGCTGTTTGGCAAATGCAATTGTGATCTCATGAGAACATGCTGTATGTTCCCAGAGCTTGTACAGTTACCTTCTCAGGAGTCATGCATGTCCAAGGGCCTGTGAATCATTTGAGCAGTGTTACTGCTAAGACCTGGGGGGAGGAAGGGGTTGCATCATAAGATTGCTTTCTTTTAATGTCTTGTTTATTTTACTGTGATGTTGCTGTCTGTACCCACAGTAGGTGTCTGTGTTCCTTTCCAGATTGGGTATTGCTGTTCACAGCTTTAATCCTTTTTCTTTCTTAAAGAGTAAAAGTTAGAGAGAAATTGGTGAAAGAGGAAAGTGCTCGTGGAAGCCCTGAACTTGTCACAGACACAGTATCTCAGAGAAAATCCCATCCAGTGCCAGCCCACTACTTGCCTCTTCAGACAGAAACGTCTGCCTTTGATAGGGTCATAAATCCACCCGTCAGTTCCGTCCGCCAGCCAATCCATGGCTATATTCAGCCTGCTGGCATTGCTCACACAGCTCAGCTGATGGCAGCAGATGAACCAGCAAACACCCCTGTTGGCAGCCTACTTCCACCAGAAAATGTTAGCCTTGTAACAAAATCTGCAGCAGCCACTGCATCAGAGAGTGAAAAGAAAGAAGCACCTGGTTACGGAGCAAAACCTGAAGGAGAAGATTCCTTGGAGGGTGAACAGGCTTCCAAAGGCAGAAGGCCAATTCTGCCATCTGAGATTCGCAAGCAAGGGAAGAACCATGAAGGCCTCTTTGGAGGAGGAGAATTGGAGACCCCTGTGAGCAGCTCCTCCTTTGCAAGCAAGCCGAAAGTTAACTCAGAAGTTCAGAGAGAGTTGGAGTGCAATAAGAGGCAGGCCCCCGAGCAGCAGCTTAAGACCCCTGAGAACATAGAAAGGAGTGAAGCTGTTATGTACATACAGAGCGGATCTGTGTTGCAGCCTGACAAGGCCAAGGCTCCTGTTTGGAAAGTGTCAACAAAGCATAAGGTCCTGACTCGCTCCATGTCTGACTATACGGTGACTACTAAGCTAGAACCTTTTAGAAGTAAGGAGAGCATGGAAGCAAATCCACCAAACGGTGAGATTGGCATGGTTGACACAAAGGTCTCTGTTGCCCAGCTCCGTAATGTCTTTCTGGAGTCTGCTAATGCCAACAAGAAAACGGAACTGTAGGTGACATTTCACTCGTATTTTCGTGTGAAATTTGCACGTCCTTGCCAAAATTACACCCACTCAACAGCAGTTGTTGTACAGCACTTAAAGCACACAGCTTAGCTCTCACCAGTGCATACTGGAGGCTGAGATGGTTTGAATCCTGCTTTTCTGCTTCTGCTTGCTGGTGCGAGTTGTGATGTGGGGTAGCTGGAATGCGTTCGTCTGCGCATGGTACCGGAGGAGCATGCAGAGTGGTCTCTGGGGAGTTGTTGTAGATGCTTACATCTATGCTTTACTTCTCTCTCCTGTTTTCTTTCCTATGCGCTCTCTATGGTGCGGTTTGAAAGCGAGTCTCGGTTTGAGATGTCAGCAGCAGGTAGTACTGTGTCTGCCAATGGGGACCGTGAACGAGGGCCGCGAAAGGCGAGGCGCTATTTCACTCCTGGTGAAAATAGAAAGACTTCTGAGAGATTTAAAACTCAACCTATAACATCAGCAGAACGAAAGGAGACAGATAGGTAGGCATGTACGTAGCTCTGTGTAACATGCTGGTGCAGGTAGATATTGACAAGGTTGTGAAAAGATTTGTTTGTATATTAGAATAAACATTTTGCAAGTTTACTGTTTCTCTTCAAAAGCAATAAAATATTTATTGTAGCTCCTTACAAAGTGAAACTCAAAACACCCTCCAACAAAATCAATTTGTTGCAAATTCCTCCCATTTGAAATAGTGGACAGTGAATCATCATGAAGTACTGTAGCTGTCTGGTTCTAATGTTAAATGCTTTTGGTTTTTTAGAAAGGGTTTCCTTTCCATCTACTCTGCTTTATCATTTCCTCTCTTTGTAAACCAACAAAGCTACCTATTTTATGTTAAAAAAGCGGGCAGCAAATCCTTGACTTTTATATTCCGCAAGACGAACTAGAAATAATTTTCCTTTACTGTATTTAAGTTTGGCTGCAATTGCTTGCCTTTATGCTTTAGTAAAGGATGTTCCCAAGTGGACACTGCTGAAACTTGAAAAGTAGATAAATTTTCCCACTCTTAAGACTTCAAGGTCCTGCTGCTTCAGATTGAATTTGAATTTCATTTTTGATGTCATGTTTTCTGCTAACTTTTTTCTGTTTGATGATTTTTCACTAGGTCAATTTTGTGTGCAGAAATACCAACTGCTGACGGTATGTTGCTGTACTGTTTTCCAAGGAAGAAATGGGATCTGATGTGTTTTATTTTGTTTTAACTGAAGAACTGTTTGATAATGCCAACAAAATCCACTTCAAAATATCTTTACCTATAGTTGAAGTACCCCTTTTCCTTGGGCCATGTCTACTATAGATTTGATTTCTAACTCGTTCAAGTCCAAAAGTCTGTCTGTGGATACCAAACTTCAAATGGGAGTCAAGCAGAGAATGGCTTGAAACTTTCTATTATATTTGGGGTTGGGTTTTATCCTAATTTAGACAATAAATAAGCTAGTTGTTGGGAAAAAAATTAATCATTGGTCAGTTTTAATCACTGGTCTGGGACTTATACTTTAAAAAAAACACCTTTAGTATAATATGAAACTGATGTTGCTAACTTGATTTTGGCTAAGGAAGTTGCAAAATGCAGGTTATTAAATTACAGAATTCAGTCTGCCATCTTGCTTCCCTTTCCCTCTTGTCACCCTTGGCAAGTCTGGCACAAATTAAGTAGGTAATCTCATGAGTAGCTATATTTAGATTTAATGCCTTATGCTATTTGAAAGCTGATATTCCTTGCAGCTCTGAGATGCTGGCTCTTGGATCTGGAGGATGCTGATTTCAGCTCCTGAGGATACCAATTTAGCCTCTGAGAAATGGGGACACAAGGTGGCAATCAGAATGGTCAGCTAGTAGAAGATAGATGTTCAATACTGTTCATTGACCCTTAAGGTAGTCTTTATTTTCCTAGTCCATGTGTTTTCATAGACTGATGCAATAAGTTTGATTATTCATAAAATGTTGTTTAGATAGCTTTAAAGACTTGAACTCTCCTGAAGACAAGTCTTTTGTTTGCAAATCATGTCAAGAATTTTCATTTGATGCAATGCATGTTAAAACAGGTAAAGTTTATACAACTGGGTTCACAATAAGTTTTTTGTTAAATGTGAGAAACAGCCAGCTCATTTGCTGTTTTGTAATCATTCATTTAAAAAAAAATTACTCTTATTATGAGCTTGATTCATTGTGTTCAGCCTCCTTTTTTTTTTCCCTTTGTGCAGATGAAGAAAAATTGGATGACCGAGCCAAACTAAGTGTAGCTGCAAAGAGACTGCTTTTTAGAGTGAGTATTGCATTTTCTAAATAGGAGACTGAATTAAACATTTCATACACAAGATGCTGAAGGAACCCAAAGTGCATTAGAATGAAGTATAATGCAGTTAACGAAGTTCAAGCTACATAATTTTTATTTTTTACTTCATTCCCTACCTACCCAGTAGACCTGTTGCTCTAAAGCCTACTTTAAAAATGTTGTTTAGAGAGAAGTGTGTAGTTAATTTTAACTCCATGGTGTATACTGTGCAATTGCATCTTGCTTCTAATTCAGAGATGGGCATTTGGGAACTTTAATTCTATGCATGCAAGAAAGCTAAGAAGAAAGTATTGTTTCAGAACTTTTCTTCCGTGGTTTTTATTATGGCATATGTCCTGTTAGGAAATGGAAAAATCATTTGAAATGAAAAATATTCCCAAACCACCTACAAGAAGCTCGGCGGTAGAGAGGAGGCTGCGGCGTTTGCAGGACAGATCTCACACCCAGCCCATCACCAGTGAGGAGGTGGTCATTGCAGCCACGTAAGTCTTGTGCATGTGCTGGCTCCAACTCCTGCTCCTGCTCTCAAATCTGGGAATAAGTTCCATATCTGTGGTGCTTATAACTTTGTAGCAAGGAAAACATTTATTGCTAAGGGCCTTGAGAGCCACAGGAGAAACTATATTGGAATTCCTTTTTAAATGTAGAGGGACTAGTAAAGCATAACTTGTGTGAACTGTAATTTGGCACAAAGTTTAGGAACCTGTGGATTAGGTAAACGAGATTAATCATGGCATTGCTGCATAACCCCAAATGAAAAAGATAGTTTGTGCTGAGGGAAATCTGCACAATTTCTTATGGAATGTATATGTGTTGGGGAAAACCTTTTACACTCTGAAATCTCAAAAGTACTTTTTGGAAATGCTTTTCTTGCACTCTGGTCATACATCATGACGCTTTCCTGAAAAAGGGAAGATCATCTGGAGGGTAAATTAAACAAAGGTGAATGAATGTTCACTGAAAGGTAGATTACTTTTTGGGTTATGAATAACTTCAAGAGATAACCTGTTTGCTCCTCTAGGTTTTTAGTTCTTTCAAAGTATTTGGAATTATTTTGCAAATGTCACAGCAGATAACTCAGTTAATTAAAAATCATTGCTGTTTGGTTTTTTTTCTGTTTTGTTTTGGTTTGGTCTTTTCTGTAGTTAACACTTAATGTATTGCTTTTCTTAATGCTTTTTTCTTCTCTCTCCCTGTGAATTTTCCCTCCTTGGCAATTCTTTAAAGTGAAACTAGCCCTGCTTCACGTTCTGTGAATACCCACACAGTAGTGACAAGAGTACCTAGTTCCACTGTAGTTAAGAGCACTGTACAACCTACCAGGTACTGGGGGGGTAAACATGCATGTTACATGGAGCACAAGATTCCTCAATAGCAGATGCATCCTTAAAGTCTTGAATGCCTTTTCAATGTGTCAAGTCAATATTTGTTTCAAGAATATTTAAAACATTCGTCAATTTCATTTATGTTTGCATGATTAAGCAATGCAGCTTGTTTTTTTTTTGCCAAGCATCTGTTTTCAGGACCTTTCTAACCACACTTAATCTGTTGTAGAAGCACATTCTTCTTGTGAAAGAAATGAATTTGCATGTGAGCAAACCTAGCAGAACCCTCTTTGCTCTTGTAATTTTTTTTGTATGGTAATGTCATCCTGAGATGAAAATAGCACAGCTGAGTGCTTGATTTCACAAGGAGTACATGTCCTTTGTCTGTCTCTACATATATTTTTCTAGTTTGCAAAATTAAAGGAAATATAAGAAATTGCACCACCTATAGGTAAAGTTGCAGAATACTGTTTTCCTGTTCTGAATGAGAGAATTTTAGTGGAGAAAAAAAAATAATTAGAGAATACTACTAATTGCATAAATGTGGAAGTTGAACAATAAAATCTTTTATAGTAAAGGTTAATAAAATACATTATTGTAGAGACAAATGCAGTTACAGCTTTTATGAATGAATATGTCTGCCTTCAGCATTGGTCAGTCTTCAAAATCAGTGGACTATGTTTCAAAACTAATTTTTGTTGTTGATTTATCCCAAATAATTCAAAACAAAAGACAATCTGAATTCTGTTCCACTTCAGATTATCAGAGTCATTCCAATTTATTTTAACTTAAAAGCAACACTAACTTGGAGTTTAAGTCTGTCTTTTAAATGTTTTTATCATATATGGTCCACAAATTGCATTCATTAAAATTGAACGTTACACAAATTGCACCATAGGACCTTAAAGGCACCTTAAATGTCTCTCTGTACCTCTGTACTCTGTATAAAGAGGTTGTCTGTAAAATCTCTCTTCAATCTTGAGTTCCCTTTTAAAAAAAACATTGTGTCCTAATCAAATGAATTCGTGAATGAAAATGTAACTTTTTTTAAATCTTCAGCTGTTGAATTAGAATTCATCATGCCAATGTTGAACCACTGCATACCCACTTAGGCTGCTGTATTACATTGGCTATTGTGCTTCACGTGCAGATCTTCTGCTTCTATCAGGTTGAGATTTTAAAACTGCACAATGGCTTCTTCAAAACTAATTTCCAGTTCTGCTTCTTCAGCTTGCAGGCATCAGCACACCAAAAAATTTTAGCTAAAGAAGAGATAAGAGCAGCCAAAGAGGCGATGGGGCAAGATCAGTCTGAGGAACCAGATTCTTCCACCTTAAGTTTGGCAGAAAAGATGGCTTTGTTTAACAAACTGTCTCAGCCAGTATCCAGGGCCATCTCCACCAGGAATCGGGGAGATATGAGGCACAGGAGAATGAATGCTCGTTACCAGACTCAGCCAGTCACTCTTGGAGAAGTTGAGCAGGTAAGTGCCATCATAACTCTCTTGCATTTCTTTTTCTTGGAGAAAACAGCTTCAGTGTAACATAAAGGCTGACCTTTCCTTTGCTCTGAGCTACACACAGATGAAAAAGTTTGTCAGGAAGCAGTCCTCTGACACTGAGGAACAACATTCCCTAAAGTGTTCAAATTTTTTTGTATAGTTTTCTTATTTTAAGTAATTTGAGAGTATATTGACTTCCTGTGTAGTGCAAGTTGTACCTTCCACAGTGTGTGTCATTTCCACTAGAGTATTATATGTCTTCTGAAAGTAAATTCCTGATCAAAGGGGTAAAAACTGTGACACACATTATTTTGCCTTAGGTGTATTTTCAGGGAATTTTGGAGCTTTGTAATGTGTAATTTTCAGGCTCTTTCCTGAAAGCACAATATATTTCCATTATTAGTAAGGACATAGTCTGTCCTTTTCCTCTGGGAGGAGGCATTGATTTTTATCTGTACTTTTTACCCTAAAAGCAGAATACTTTTGAAATTCAGGAAGTCAAAGAGAAATTATTTAATGTGTGCAGTGAAAATTGACTTCCTGTTCTGGAATACTTCATCTAATTGGAACTGCAAAGGAATGCCTTTTTAGTGAAGCCCCAGCATAAAGTGGCCCAGAAGTGGTCTTTTAGAGCTCTTCACAATAACAGAAACAGCAGTCCCTTTGCATTACAACTGTAAAAGAAATCACTTTAACAGTGAAGCACAACTCCTGTGCATGTCATATTTCTAGGGATTTGAATAAATCTGAGTGTTAGAAAGTTCCTACCCTTTTCTTTCTATTTGCTTCATTAATGATTATACATTTTCCATGTCTTATAATAACAGAATAGTGAGAAAGCACGATTTCTCTAAACATATTGGTGCAAAGCTGTACAGATTGCAATTGTACTTTATGCCTACTTCACTTACACAAGAAGTAGTAATAAATGCTTGACAGATTTATTAAAGCAAGATTTCCAGACCTCACATAGCCTTTTTTCCATTCACTTGGCACGTGCCAATCACTGTCACAGCCTGGCTTCTCTAATGATTGTGTCACTAACTTCTTTGGGGGCCAGGAAGGTGGATGAATGGAAAAGGGCTGAAACAGATGGGGAAGAAGTGACAGTCATGTTACTTTGACTTAGAGAACAAACACGCTTTTCAAGCAGGGAAAATCAGAGGAAGCATGTTGTGTCATCTTTCTGAACCTAGCAAATGAAATCAGAGTTGCCTCTGAAACAAGCTCAATGGGAGTGTATTTTCAAAAGGACTTTCTGTAGTGAACTCTTCATTTGGAGTGTTGGGAGTTTTGAGATGCAGGTATGATTTTTCTATGAAGAAGCAAAAGAGAGCTATCAAAATAGATTACTAGAGGTTATATTCCCAAAATGCATATTTGAAAATGTAAATATCTTGTAATTAAAACTGAATTCACTTTTCTGATCTCCTCTAAATTTCTAATTCTGATAGATGCAATGGGAAAAAAATAAACTGGTAACTATTTTCTTAATCTTGCTTTGGAATCTTTGAGCTAACATAGTCTTTGCTCTGCTTTCCTTTTTGCCTAACAAATGACTGTGTTGTCCATGTTTTATGGATACTGCATGCACATTTTAAATTCTGAGTTGATTTCCTTCTACTGGTGTGACCTTGTCTGTCCTTTTGCATGCTGTTCACTAGCTCTGCAGTTTAAGAAAACAGCAAAAGAAACCCTCTCCAGATGTATATGAGGCATGTTTGTCACTCTCTTTCATAGCTTTTGTCCCATTTGGAGAAGACAAAGGCAAGCTCTGCATTTCAGGAAAAAAAAGTATCTTAACTGTATCTAGGAAAATTTTACAAAATTACTACGTTAGAAGAGTAGAAAGGATAATTGTGTCACTGTGGGGGCCGGCAAAACAAAATTGGAAGTATTTTTAATATGCTTCTTAGGCTCAAATACTTTGCTCATGACAGCCAATGTTTATATTTGAGAAAGTCCTGTGTGAAGGTGATTAATGTGGCAGGAGCATCAGGAATGTCTGCCCTAGGTTGGGACAGCACGGAACAGCCTCTCCCTGGCGCTGCTCAGGCACCAGAGCTGGGAGCTGCAGAGCTGTGTAAGAGCAGAGCTGTGCCAAAGCTAATGAGCCCTGCTGAGATGCAGAGTTAATTAGCCTGGGCACATGGCATGGCATCTGGAGCCTGAACTAATGCCTTCCCCCACTGCTGCAGGTCCTGAGCCCTTACACGACGTCGTGTTGCATGTTCCACACACTCCCCCTGTTACTGAAGATGTTGCTGTTCACATGCAGTTGTTTTTACCTGGGGTGGAATAACCCATCTGCAGACAAATTACAGGGTCATTGTTGCTTTCCTTACCTGTTCTATCCTGTACTGATAGAGTACAATACTTACATGAAAACATACCTTTGATGAACTGACGTGATTAGGCTGGTTTTTGGAATTGATCATTTCAGAGCTTGTAAGTCCTATTCGGTTTTTTTTTTGGTTTGGTTTTTTGATTTTTTTTTTCTTCCTAGGTACAAAATGAAAGTGGAAAGATCGCTCCCCTGTCATCTGCAGTGGCAACATCGATTTCAGCCATGGCCTCTGCCCTCGCTCCGCTGTTCGGGGACGCGCCCAGGAAGCCGGGGGCTGATGGAAGTGTGGGTGCTGCCTCGAGGTTCCACCCTGCAGCAGAGAGCTCAGACCCATCAGGAAAACGCACACACAAGTCAGAACAGTGGCAGCCCTCAGTGGAAGCACTAGAAAGCAGAAGAGCATCAAAGAAACATGAAGAAGAAAGAAAGAGGTTTCCAGCACATGAAGCTAATGAAATTAAAAAGTACAGCTCCTTTGAGGAAGAAACCACACATCCTGTTCCTGAAAAAACAGGAGACCACCATAAAGAGACAGCATACAACTTCCTGAGGAAGGGCAGCTTGGAACTGTTTAGTTCACAAGGACTTTTTCAGCCTCTTGAACAGAAGGAAGTCGATACTGGCATGCAAGGTAAATGGGAAGTCAAAAAAGGCCAGTCCTTTGAAGAAAAGATGGATTTGGAAAGTGTTATGAAAAGCAAGACTTGGCAAAGAGGTGTGGTAATTACTTGCTGTTGGTGTGGTCTCATTCAGCAAATGGTGTTTCAAGCTTTATCAAGGCTGGTTATGTTTCCTTTTTCTAACGCTGCTTAGAAGTAGAGAAATATCTGTGTAGTATTAAGTTTATAGAAAAACATAAACTAAGCATATAGAGTTTTTTATTTTTTATTCTTTGAATTTTTCAGTCTTTAGAGATGGCTCAGTTTTATTCAGATTTATTTACTTTGAAAGAAGTGGTGTTATATGCTGAAGCTAAGATTTATTCTTTCTTTTTTTGCCCTTGCCCCTGCCCTCCAAAATTCTGAACTAACTAAACTTGCTGCTCTGGGTCAATTATCTGCCCTTAATTTTTGTCTTACTGTGCATATGTAGTTATGAATTACCTACGTATGTGCATACATAACTGGTAGTACATAATTTTCAGATAATTAATTTTGCAAAACTAATATTATTTTCTCTGTAATGTGGTGATGGAATACATACCAGGAAATTCTCAGAGCAATTACATTTTTATATGCACAGCATAATTTAAACTGAAAAAATAAACTTGCCCATCTTTAAGTGAAGTACTTTGGAAATAAACAGTAAATTTGTTCATTGCATAAGTCCTTCTATTCTGTTGAATTTAGAAGGATGTTGTATTACTTTTCTGTTTTATTGTGATGGATGACAGGATCACAGTGCCCTGTAGCACCAAAAGGATTTTTGTGTTCATCCTGTGAAGTTAATTTATTTTGAATTTAATTGTCTTCACATAGGCATAGAGAGGAAGGTACAGTTCTGCCTGTATTCCTTTAAAGCAGTATCCATTCTATCCAATTAGCCTTTGATGACTGCAGGGGAGATGGAGACTGGGATCTAATTGGAGCAGTCATGTATCAAAGGGGTGTTGTGCTCATAACATTTCAAAAAGAAAAATGAAGATCACTTGTATTTCTTTAAGGATAACTGTAATTGTGCATTTATCTTTCACGAAGGCAGTTTTTCCTATGGTTTAATTGCTGCTTGGAAAAACAAACCCTAAAAAGCCCCTGACACCCCCCTAGAAAGTAACACCACTATTAAGCTATTAAATGTCCTCCTAGTATGCTACTCAAGCATGAAACTGCTTTACCAAATAGTTAATTTCTTGTTTAAATTTTGTCTGCTTCTCTTCCCCTGCTCTTTGTTCCCTCTCACTTTCATCTGTCCGTTTTCCTGTTAGTGTGATGATGTGAGCAGCAGTTTGTGCCTCATCCAGATGAAGTTCAGAATTGTGTATTGAATGAGATATTCTGTGGCTTCATGTGGACATCAGTCACAAATGGCTAGTCCCTGCAGCAAGCAATACTGCACAATTAATCCTTGTGCTCTACCTCAGCCAGAAGTTTCTCCCTGTTAGAATTGTATGTGATGTGAATGTTTAAAATACAGATTTGTTTCTTCAGTGTTAGTAATGTAAAGTGTCTTTGAGAGCAGAACTAATTCAGCACTTCTCTTTTGAACGGGCAGACCACGCTGAGCCGCCTTCTGAACTCACCAGCACATCAGCCATGAGGACAGCTTCACAGACTGCAGCTGCAGCATCCTGTAGACTGCAGGAGCTCTCTGAACAATTGGAAGGCAAATTTTATAAGAATTCCTGTGAGATGTTTTCCATGGGAGACAGCAAAGCACAGACAGCTGAGGATGTCCTTGATAATTCCAGCAAAACTATGTCAATTAAGGAAAGGTACTTAAGTTTCTCTTTCTTTTTTTTAATGATCCCTATAAATACGGTTATTATATTGATGATGGTATAAAAAGAAGCTTTAAAACTGTTTATAAAAAAGCTAAGTAGTGATTATTAGGCTTTATTATGACTAGCAGTAGAAAGATGCACCTAATCTCCCTGACATGCTTACAAAGCAGATGATGGTGAATGAGAATTACCATTCAAGAGAACATAATAACCTGGTTTTGGAAGAGCCACCTGAATAATCAATGAATATTTCAGAAAATTAAAGTTGTAAAATATGTGTGTTCTAATTACATTTATACTCATATATTCAATATACTTCTCCAGGTTCTGCTTTCAGTTAAAACAGGTATAATGTGATTCTGGTTTATTTTAATAACCATTTCTTGTTGGTCTACAGCAGTCCCTTAAGCTGGCTAGAGGGGGTCACAGATAGACTCTCTGATACTGCCCCACTATTTCAGAAATACATGGTTGCCATTTTGACTTCTCAGAACTTACTGCAGGGATTTTAAAAGGATAGGGAGTTGGACAGGCTTGTGGGAGTACTAGAAATACTTCTTCCAACCTGAAATCATTCTGATCTGAAACAAATGTTAAGTCCTGCACTTATGCAGAGAGTAGGAATTCAGGATTGAAGTGCCAATAGCTGCTGTAGTACTCCTAAAAGTTTTTCTAACTTAGTTAAAACTTTCAGAGTATAAACTCAGTCCCAAACTAGTAGCAGTCCAGTGAGCAGAATTACAATTATTAGATTCAGATTGAGAAGTAGGCCTATTTTTACTTCAGTTTTTCTGCAGAACCAATAAATGAAAATAGCTGACTGGTTAAACTTTCACTGTGTAAAAGTATTCCCTCACTTGGTGAGGGGAGTGTGATATTAGGCATTCTGAACTTTTTTTTTTCTTTTAAACATGATTCCGAAGTTTGCATCTTAAATTCATATGTTTCTAGGAGGTATGTGAATCATTCTCATTTACAGAGCATCCCCACTCCCTGTCAGCCTCTTTACACAAAGGGATGCAGGGGCAGCTACAGCAGCTGTGCAGTCTTAGTGCCCCTTCTTAAGGCTGTACTTCCCTTTTTCAGTTTACTGTTGTTTTGTTTAAAACAACTCCCCATCCCCCTCCTATAAATATGTCAATTCTCTTGGCAGATAAGGTTTAAGACCATTAACATCTGGTTTATAGGTGGTAAATTATCTACCATCCCTGGTCCTGGTGGGGAGAAAGAGGTTGGAGGGAAGCAAAGATCCGAGTTTTAGCAGCTGTTTCAGTCCTAACTTTAATGCCTCAGCTCAGTTGATCTCTTGAGGAACTGGAGCCTGTCAGTCACACAATCAGGAGTCACCTTCATTAGGGCTCCAAGACTGTCTACTCAGTCCCAGAGCTGACAAAAGAAAATACCTGCTGTCTTGTCAGGAATTTGTGTACCCTGATTCCACAAACATCTGTAAATGACTGAGCTCGTATCAAAATGTTTTAGCCTTCCAAAATGCCACAGTAATCTACTTCTTGTCCCAGAATTAAAAGACTACAACCACTAAGTTTCTTTTGCTTGGCTGTAGTTGATGCCAAGTATTCATAAACATCAAAGAACATTTCTGCTAAAGATTAACTATTACGCTTTGATTTTTTTTCCTTTTACATTCACTAACTTCATCTTCCCATCCAGTGGATTTTTCTGGCTGTGTCAGACATTCTTTCACCTTATGGAAGAACAACTTTTCCACACATGCAATAGTATTTGGGCAGGATGCATGAATGCTGGTCTGGATGAAAGTGATTTTCCACAAAGACTTGCTTCACTGAGCTAATATTATCCTTGTAGAGTGAGTGTATGGCTGGCATTTTCAGAATCACCTGCATTATATAGAAGAATGAAAATAATGATTTTTTAAGGACGAAAGACCTATATTCTCTTCTCCTGTCTTTGTGCTTTATGGAGACCAAAGGCCATCCTGTCAGCTCCACTGTAGAAGTCGGCTGCATGCCATGATCACCTTTTTAAAAAGCTACAGATTTCGTTTCTGGTGAATGTCTTACCATCATTCTCACCTTCTCAGGAAGAATCTAGCCTAAACTTAGTTTTCAACCTTTTTTGATGTATGGATGCCTGAACAATACTTTCTTAACCAGTCTGGTCCTCACTATATTGAATTTATGCACTCTTTTAATAGTCAACTTCCTTTCTGTAATTATATATCTCATATTGCCCTCCAGGATTTATGATTTATCCAAAAAGAACTGGCCAAATGCAACCAATGGAGAATATGTGAAAACCAAGCCTATGTCCAGTTTATTCTATGTCAAGGAGACAACGAGAAACTAAGATACTAAAATATTGCCACAGAAGGAAGATGTGTCATTTTGGACATTTTTTTGCCAGGATTTTTGCCAAGGCCTTTCATGCAACTCTCTTTGTTTAGGCAAAACCATTGTTCAGATCTTGTTTCTGTTTCCCTTCAGAATTCCCTGTCCAGCATTATCCTCTGAAAGCTTTGCTTTGAGGTCACCCTGACACCTCTGGGATGAGGATCATTCTATCTTGATTGCACATTGTCTATCTCAGTATCAGGTGAAAGAAGGATGCAGAGCAAGCTGTCAACGATAGGCAGACACACCAAAAGCTTTTTTCTTTCAAGAAAAGAGTAAAACTTATTTTCTTCAGATTGAAAAAGGAACTTCTGGAGGCAAAAACAGTATGTCTAAACTGTGAAAGTGACTAATGAATGATTATTCATCATTTATAAAAAGCAGAAAACTAGAGGTATGCAATGAAACCAGTAAGCAGCAGGCCTTAAACAAATCTAAGGGTTAGACCTAAAATTTGCCTTATTTTCTGAGACTTTCCAAAGAATCAGCTGCTGTCTACTGCTGAGCTGGTGGGCTTGCATTTAGGTACCAATTCAGTAGTTCTTGCATCCTTATTCATACAAAAGGGTGTCCTTCGTTCAGTTGTTGCTGAGTCAGGGCAGTCTCTGACTTTATTGACACTTCCATTGTTCGAAAGAAATGCCTGGCTTTAGGTTTTACACAGCAGTGAAGTTTTTATTGGCATACAGAGCATACTTGTTTCTTTTAAGTGGTGATTTCATTGCTCAAAACAGACAAATGTGTGTTCTCACTTGTAGGAGTGTGTTGTTTCATTGCACATACCAGTGAAGAATGGAGGGCTGGTATGAATCCATCCTTATGGCAGAGAAGAAAACAAAGTCTCCAAAGACACAGAAGTATAATTCTTAGAATTATAGATTTTTCTGTCCCTGATCAAGCAGGCTGCTTGGGTCAAAGGTCTAAAGCAAATACCCTGTGGTAATGTTAGCTTAAAAAAACCCCACCAAAAACACCAGAAAAAAACCCCACTTTTTTTCCCCTGCCCCTGCTGCTATGCTGAGCAGCTGTAAACATTTTTTAAAACAAGCCCAGCTTAGACCAAAGCTGACCAATATGCCTTCCAGCTTCAATTATCACAGATCACTTCTGAGCAAAACTGTCTTGAGAGAACATAGCTACTGAAGATAATTCTTTGCATGGTGGAAATTCAGTCCCATCTTGGTCTCCTCCACAGTTTCACACATGCATGGATGCACTCCAGAAGAGTCCTTCTCACCCCTCCTCATCCCGTGCTGTGAGGTATGAAGCAACCAGGCAATGGGAAGCCTGCCAGCGCTGCCTGCCTGGGCAGGAAGAGAGGAAATAACTGCTTTCTTGAATACTAACATTTTTACTGCCATTGTATTCTGTAGATTTACTGTTTTCTGCATTCTTAGTTTTTCTCAGATGACTGCCTTAGGCCCAATTGATCATCCCCAAATAGGTCAGTAGCATGGTTGCGCCCCCTGGATTTTTGCAGGAAGCAGCTGCCCAAAACTTGGCTTCTGTCTAGACCTCTTTGGTTCTACCCTTTCCTTCTCAGGGTTTCCAGACAAGATTTGCTGTGAGGGTAACAGTAATCACATCTCTGAAAAATAATTTCCATTTCTTGTGGTCAGAGTAGGTTTGACTACTGAACCTGTTCAAATATTAATAGGGTCAAGGGTTTTGTATCATTCTTACTGAAATGCCATAGATTTAAGAAAGGTATGTAGTAAGACTTAATTCAACTAAAAAATTATTTAGTAGATCAATGCAACTGTTTGCACAAGTGCTGCAGATACACATTTTATGGATTACTAAGAATGATTTCTGGAGGGTAGAAAACTCATATAAATGTTAATTTCTGAGGAAGGTAAACTGAAGATCATCATGCCTGTATAGACCTCATATTCCTGACTGACGTGCCATATCCCCAAAACTGGCCACCTCAGGGTTTGTACAGACAAATATAATTCTAGCAAAACAAATCTACATGTTGTCCCCACTGCAGCCAGTCAGTACTATATTCAGAATTTTGCTCAAGATTAGGAAACAGCACTTTGAAAAGATTCCACTTACTGAGATTAATGGTAATCCACATTTTAAATGTAAGACCTCCTTTAAACAATTTGAATCTTGCCGACAGATTTTACAGCTGTTGGGTAGTTAGCACCAAGTTATTAAAGCATTGGTGCTGCTGATTTGTGTCACAGCAATGCCTGGGCTAAGCAAGGAGGTACAAAGTGACCCGAGGGAGTCTGAAAAGTAACCTCAGCCCCTGGAGTTGTAGTGAAAGCAGTAACTGCAGAGCTGTGCTTTGATGTGCCTGATCAGACCTAATTGGTGTGTGCCTGCTGAACAGACCTCTTTCTTCTTGGGCTTTAAAGAAAATAATTTTTAAAGTATTTTTTTAATGAGTACAATGAAGACCAAAGGTAGGATACATATTCTTAGCTTTGGACATCTACAGGATAAGTATCCATAGCCAAGCTAGTCACATGCTGTGCCTTAGTGACAGAATGGAGGGGAAAAAAGCAGTTATTAATCTGACCTTTTTCTATATCTACTTTAGGATGATCTGTGTTGTACTTTGGTCTCCCTTGACTGTATTGGCAGTTTCCTGATGATATAAATTAACTGGAGTGTCTGTCTCAGGTCTAGATGTCTGTGTTTTGACAGATGATTGCCATTCAACATGTACAGTATAAGGCTTGGTGTTCATTTGTGAGCTTTGTATATGTGTATGAAACGTAAATAACTTAGTTAATGCTAGAAAATCTGATTTCACATTATCTTGAATGCAGCATTACTGAAATATTAAGGTTATCTTTTGAAGATAATGGGAAGTACAGTGTTTAAAGCTACCTGTTGGTGTGCTTTTCCTTGTAGGTTGGCATTGCTGAAGAAGAGTGGTGAAGAAGATTGGAAGAGCAGGCTCAGCAAAAAGCAGGAGTATGCAAAAGTGGCTGTTGCTGATCGTAGCGCGCAGATACAAGAAGTTGAGCAGCTGTTGAAGAAGGTAACTCTGTCCCTGTTTGGAAAAAACATCTTGCTTGAAAGGCTTTTGCTTTTTGAAGATGCATCCAGCTAGACAGGCATGCCTAATATTAGGTGCTAGCTCCTGCTACTCCTCTTGTTGTCAGGCTTGTTTAAAAAACAATTCTCCCAACATAAGAGATTATTTAATGAGAATGCCGTCACTATGCTGGGATGTGTAATACTGGTTACAGTGTCTTCACATCAGGAGATAATGAACTAGTAACTGAGTCTGCAAGGTTTCTGCAGCATGTACAGGTATAATGATTTAAACCCTTTCCTCCGCCCTTCTTCTCCCTCCCCCTTCCATGCCCCCACATTGAAATTGCCTTAATACTTAGTTCAGATGTTTTCTTAGGTATGGATGAGTTTGTAAAAACGTCACATTCCTAACACTGTGTCATCTCTGCATATTCTGGGGTTTTGACCAGTAGTTTGGATCCTAGAGCCACTGAGGTGTAATGCAGATACTAGAGCATTCATGAGCCATTTGGCTTTTGGTTATTTTGCATGATCTTTGCGGTTTGTGAAGGACTAAGATTTTATGTCTTAAAACAGCTAGTGAATAGCGAGGGAGATGGGTAGAAAGGTGTAGAGGAAAGAGAGATCCTCATTGTTAGCGCAGTCTGGTTAAGTCTATGCTTGAGTAAGTTATGTTGCCCAGAGTCTGTAAATAGGAATAATTACCACTGAGGACCTGCTAACTGTGCCATACTTGCTTGTTTTGGTTCAGTGAAATTTTGTTTCAGGCTAAATTTTGTTTGGTCCTGTGGCCTGACTGCCTATAGCAACGGTGGTGTTACACAGGAATCTTGGAGTGCACTTCAGGGCTTGGTTTCATACAAAAGTCTGTGCATTCTGCACTGTGAACCAAAGTGCAGAAAGTGAGGATGACTGGGAGATCTGCTTCAAAATGGACTGACTGCTGGCTTAAAGTACAGGACCAATGTAGATTTGTTTCCCATCTCAGTCAGATAAAATAGGCTGTCTCAAAAGCCTTTATCTTCTGAAGGAGTATTTCACAGAGGAGAAGTGAAAATAAAATTTGTGTTACCAATTTTACTAGTGGGGACAGTAATCTTTGTATCCAATTATTTAGTTGTGAAAATGCTGCTTCTACTAAATAGTATAGGCAGGATAGTAATAAAAAGTCTCCTTTTCCATCAGTACATTGCAAGTAAGGACACAGTGTCATTATTGAGGATAAATCTGTGCCTGAACATGTGAGTCATCAATCGTGTTAACTGGGCAGAAAAGAATAAAGCTGATTTTTGCAGTTTGGTTTCTGGGGTTTGTTTTGGTTTTGCCCTGTGGACTTGTTTAAAAAGCCAGCTGCTAGTTTGAAAGATGTCGTAAAGCAAAAATAGTTTCAGGGAGGAAAGCAAAATTGTGGTCACATTTTTAACAGGCTAGTCTCCAAAATGACAACTGTTGAGATCAGATAACAAATGTACTCCAGCTAAAGACAATAGAGTTGAGAAAAGGCTTTAAACATCTGCCAAGATTTAGGCAGAGACAAAGCCTTTGTTCTCTCTTCTCACCCCTCAGCACCCACATCCTCCCTGCTGCGTTACCATGTGCAGCAGCTTCACTCAGCACAGCACAAGTCGGGCTTTTAAAGCAAGTAAGGGAGCATGAAGTGCTTGAGGGATACAGGCTTTGAAGTGACAGTGCTAGCAGGGGGAGTTTCTGTGACACTGGATCACCCACTCTTATAGTTCATATTAGCTGTTGGCTATTTAGAGCCTAAATCAAAGGATTTTCCTGTCTGCCCATGGGTGAAAACTTGAGTGTGTAAGATACACAGTTCCATGAGCTATATTGGTGTTTGGGATGCTGATTCGTTCTGTGATACATGAGAAATAATGTAAACCTTGAGTAAGGTGACCACACTACTTACAAGACACCGTGTCAGCTGCCCTTAAATCTAGAAATACTGGTTTTGATAATTAATCAGTGTGGTGGCTGTTACCCTTTGAGGACCATGAAGCACTGTGCTATTGAAGTCTGTTTGTCGAACTTTGAGACTGTGGTGTACTTGAGAATCTTAAGTGTTTTCTATTGCTGGATCGCAGTAAAGATGCAGGAATTGTATTGATTACAAAACTGTGAGCTAGGTAAACAATTTCCACACATGGCAGTCATGCATCAACAGCAAGGGTATGTAAACTTCTGTCATGCCCTGCTGGTTCAAAACAATGCCTGATGTTTTTAGTTGCAGTATGGTGCTCCTATTAATGTAGTCAGAAACCTTTTTAGGGTTTTTTGTGAGTCTGTGTCTCTCTCTCTTAAAAGGTTATCTAACTTGCTCTGGAGATTTGATTATTGACGCATAGCTGTATAAATTAAAAGTTATTAGAGTACGTTTAGAGTTCATATAAACAACAAAAGTGGAAATATTCATAGCCTTAAAAAAATAGCTACATTAAATAGTTCTGTTTGATCACTTCTAGTCAAAATGCTTCAGCAGGGTGTCTGCATGGTGAGGTATTTGTCCAAAAGTGTTATAGTCATCTGTATGTAGACTAAACTGTAGAAAAACACCATAAAATTCATGGAAAAGCTGACAGAGCAACCTCAAGCAGGCAAAAAAAGAAAGAGACTAAGGAATTAACTCAAACAGATACAGATGAGGGAGGAAGTTGAGATTTACTTGGAGGTCCAGCATCTGTTTTGATGATTGCTGCACACAGGAGGAAAATTTTTTGGAAGCTGTGAGACTTCTTAAATTATTTATGTATATGGTACTTGGACAATACAAAGAATAGCTCTAACATCAGGGGAACAACTGTACACTGATGAATGTCTTACTGGAAAAAAAACCCCTTCTATTTGGGAAAAATATTTTGGATTTAGTATCTTTGTTTTCATCGTCTTAGTCTGGATGGAACACTTCCAGTTTGTTGCATTTCTTCATGAATAGAAAAATTAATTAACTTCAAAATCTTTCCATAATATCAAAATAGGAAGATTTACTGGAATAAAAATTTCTATTTTATAGTGAACCATTTTAACAGAGTCCCTGATTAATGTGATTACCAGCTGCATTGCAGTTGCATTAAAGCAGTAACAGACATTTGAAATACTTAATTCTTGCATTTAGTTTAAATTGCAGCTCAGCACTAGTGTTAAAGGCTAGGGCTGAACACTCATTTCAAAATTACTCAGAGATGAAGTGTGTAAAAATCTTAGAGAGGGTAAGCCCTTGAAAAGTGACTTTTAGGCAAAATATTAGTCTTTTGCTGTGGTAATAGTTTTATCCATTTCATATATGGCATCCACCAAGTGCTTGTATCACATTCTCATCAAAGCTGAAATTAATTATTAGGCTTCATTTTGAGCCACTCTAATAAGCTGCATATTTGTCCTCTGTGCCATGTTCCACATTTGCTTTAACCTACAGAAAGGGAGAAGAAGTAAAGATGATAAAGCCATGTCTAATCAGCTTTGGGTAAGCCCAGCTCTGGGGCAGGGTTTATTTGTAGGCTGTGTTTAGAATGGTGAACTCACCTTCACTGAGTACTCTGGGCTTAGCAAATCCCTCCAGATGGCTTTTGAATCTCCCAGTAAAGCATTCTTTCCCTTCATCCAGAAAATAGATGACTTGCTGTTTAGCAGGGCCTGATTAAAGTTGCAGCAGAATAATTCACATTGTGGTTGACATGGTTCATCAATTTAATGGTGCATGAAAACAGAGACATATAAAAATTATCAGCATATGAAAAGTGTATCTTCCAGCTGTGCTGTTTTGTTCTGTGTTGGTCTGCAGTGATATTGTTACTAACTTGGATAATTCCTGCATGGAATGGCTTTAGTAAACATGCTGTTGTATTATGACAACATTTTTGATCTCTGCTTTCCAACAGGGAAAACATTTCTAGAAGATCAAAAGATTTAGTAAGAAATAAGGGAAAGAGAAGTTATTTCTCCCCCATTTCCATTTCTGGTAGTCCTGTTCTTTTCTAATTTCTTTGCTTTGCTTCTGTCCTTGTCATAGGAACCTGTATATGCTTCTACTTACTCTCCTGTTATACCTGCTCTCCATAAATTTCATCCTTTTCTACCTATTAATCAGGTGAGCAAAAGTCTGCACTATTTAAATGCTCAACAGTTTCAAGTCAGCACATTTTAGCAGTGTTTCTTAAAGTAGGAAATTAATAATCCTTTTAACTGATTAAACAGCTTAGTAAATGTATCTTTAAAGAAATATAGTTATGCCACTGTGCTGTGTACTCTTCTTCAATATATATTCTGCTACTGTTTCTCTTAAGCTTGCTTTTCTAAAAATTCTGTATCTGTGTTAGACTGTATAGATGAGAAAGTAAATGAAGGAAACATTACTGCATCCATTATAATACTGAAAACTTCTAAGTTGCTACAAAGAATGTATAAAAGGTGTAGTATGTAACTACACAGCATTTATTTTAGAATAAAATGCTGTGTACCCTGACCTCCCTGTAAGGAATGTGCATATACAATGTAAGACATAACATCATCTAATTTACTGAGTGTAAAAAAACTGCTTTTGTTCAGAGGTGACTTTCCCATAGTGCTTTTCCCTAGTCCCTGTGTTAAGGATTTTTGCTTTGGCATGTCCTGCTTCTATTCTCTGACTATCCCATTTTCCTGCTTCTCTCTCTTTCTTCCTTTAAGGTCTGTAGTACTAGTTTGAAAGAATCAAGCTCTCTGATTTCTGATGACCGTCATCCTTGGAGATGGAAGGTGAAATGATGTCTAAACTTCCTATTTCATTTTTGGAGGGAGGAGTGAGATAGAAAGTTACACTCAGATCGATGATGCACATTCCCAAAGCAACTTGTGGCAGTAGAGTTAACTTTGTGTTTGCTTGGGAATAGAGTTCTGCTGCTGTGCCAGTAAATGTTAGAGAAGCTTCATGTGAAGTGTTCCTCAACATCATGTCTGTACCTCTGCAATTCCATCATAGACAATTTGAAGAAGTAATAGATAATGAGAAATATAAACTTTCTACAGCCAGAGCAACGTAATGAAGTTGTCTTTGAACGGTAGAATACTAGACCTTGATCTGAGCAAGCCATACCTGATTCACATGATCAGAGGTAAAAAATGCAAAGGCAGAAGTGGGCAAAGAAACAAGCTGCAGAAAACCACAACAGGGAGAGCTCACTGGAAGATCTATGCAAATCAAATTCTGCTGTATTACACCTTGTCCCTTGCCTCCCAGCTCACACCTGTGGTTCCTGTTCTGCAAGGAATCCATTGGGTTCTTCATTCCCACAGTCTTTGTTGCACGCAGGGAGCTTTCTGACCAGCATGGGTAATGACTAGCTATGTTATAAACATTTAGGCAACTGATATTTACCATTTCCACATTCACTTTCATAGCTGTTTTTGAATACGATCTTTTATTATGAGTTTTTTTAATGAAACATTAAATTTTGGACTAGTAACTGAAATGTGTTACCTCTTTTCTATAAGCTCTGGATCTAATATAGCTTATTTACTTCAGATCACCTATTAATTTTGTTGTGACAGAGTTCACCAGCTTTATGTATCTAGAAGACAATAATGTAGTCTAACATAATAATAACCCTCCAGTAATGACAGGAGGTCCTTTAATGAGCTGTTCACTCCATCTGTCTTAAATGGAAAACAGCAAAATAGGTGTTCATCTTTCCATTGACTGTGGTGAGCTACATCCTGCTCTCTTAGCAAGCTGCTTCCTTCTAGCACAGCGTCAGGGTACATGCAGACTTGTTTGGGGTTTTTCTGGCACAGTTAAACACCTTGTTGTTTTCACCAAACATGAACTGAGCGTGTTCTGTTTTCCTCAAACCACTTCTGAGCAGAAAGGCATAGGTTTGCATTGGAGTTTTCTCTCAATGTGCTCTTAAAGGAAGGCCCATATAAAGTTGCAGAGGAAAACAACATAGAGACTTTTTACCATACTGGAACAACTGTTGGATTCTTCTTATGCTTTTTTTGTCTTAGGAGCTTAAACTAGAGAAGTTACTTGTATTAAAAAACAAACAGATACTTTTTGAATCCTTCTTTTGTGTACTTTAGAGCACTGGTTTTAAATAGAGCCCTCTTTTGAAAAACAGGGGGTTTTGTGTTCATTCTTGGTTCCGAGTCTCCCAGGTAGGGGTGGTCTTGATCCTCTACATAGAAAACCATGAATTATCCTATTTCTTGTATTAAAAGAAAAAACAACCAAACAAAAAAAAAACCAAACAACAACAAAACCAAACAGCACACAGGCATGCTAGCAGACTACTTTTTTCTCTGTTCTTGTGACCTAAAGGAGACACTGCTTGGACTGCAAAATTGTAGGGTACAAGGTGGAGCATTGCCTGGACGTGGCCCCTTCCTTAGCACGAACAGGGGAGTGCCAGCCATACCCTCAAGAAATGTATTGCAGTGCTAGAAAAGACCAATATCATCATCCAGCCTAGCCAAGCAATGGGAGAAAAGTAATCCCTGTTTCTGGCTGTTCTTGAGTTGAGTCTATAAATCCTTCCCAGACTAAAACCAGGATCTTTTAGAAAAACATGCAGTCTTCATTCTAAACTGTCAGCATACCGAAAGTTCTCAGCAATATTAAGTGATCTTTCATATGTGGTTATTCTTGCTGTGTAAAATGTAAGTCTTAACCCTTTCTTCAGTGAAAATACATACTTATCTGATATAATCTGAGGTAGTTAGGTTTTTTTTAAAAATATTTCAGCCCTTTCCTGAAACCTTCCAAATTGTCAGCATCTTGGGTAGAAGCATGGAGTCTGGAAATGGATGAGCTATTCCAGTACAGATTATCTATTCACAACAACTTCCCATGGGAGTTTTTTTCTCTCTTTTTCTGTCTTCCTAAGTGGCTGGGTTTTTTGGTTTCCCCTTTCAAATAACATTTCTCTTAAAAGCCTGGTTTACCAGACTTTTCTGATATCTTTTTTTCCCCAACCATCTATGTGATTGTCTCTTCTTTATCTTCATCATTCTTCTATATGTTGGCATCATCATGAGGATCTTCTCAGGGGATAAGACTACATCCTTTGTTTTCCATGTTCATGAAAACATTTTGATCAAATTTGAGATGAATCAGATCACTGCACGGCTCTTTCCTGTTTAGAAATAATTTTTCAGTCAGTTAACCAGTTTGCAGCCTGTAAGCTGCTCTGATATTTTTATATTGCTCAAAAAAATCTGCCTCAGAATGTCATCTGTGATTAACTCAAATATATTAAAGAAATCAGAGGTAACTGTGTTAATATATTTAATTATACTTGAGCTCATCAAACTTACCATTTTGATTAAACCTCTTTTCCATAATGCCACATGGAATGGCATTAATTATGTGACTGTGATTTGATTCTTCACTGATTGTCTTTGCAGCAGTCTTTCCATGGGTGTTTGGAGCAACCCACAGCTTATGTGACCTGTTCCTACGTGCTTTCTAAATATTCTAAATGTTGTCCAAGTCTGAGCTTTTATCCTATTTATTATCCCATTTTCATAGACTTTTTTTAAAATTCATACTTGTGTTTTGGGGCATCTCCTTTTCCAGCTATTTTGTTCAAGGCATCAATGAACACATCCATATATTGTACACAGTAAATTAGGATATTTCACTGAAAGTAACCACCTTTTTAATGAAAAAAAATTGCATTGGAGCTGTTTTATTCCTAGGTTTTTATATATTATTTTTATTTATTCTTGATATACTAATTTTTGTGTTGACTTTTTTACAGTTGCAAATTTGAGATTCTTCTTTCACGTCATAATTTGGGATTTTTAACTTAGAAATAAAATTTGCACTTAGAAGCTTCTTGAGTTTTAACTTTCTTAACATATTTTCACCCAACTAGAATGTGCTTTGACCAGTTAATTCCTCCACAAATGCTCCATGTAGCAATTCTGAAAGCTTTCTAAACTGTTCCCTACTAGCAGGTGGATTTTTTCTGAAATTTCTTTTGACAGTTGCATTGGCTCATGTTAGCTTTTTAGCTATAGAAAATTGCTATTTATTTAATCATGGCATATACTTCTGTTTTTCAGCAGGACTGTTAAGGGAAATTAAATTGGTTAGGAATTGCTTGGTGTCTATTTAGTTTATAATTTTTTAGTTCATTTGTTCATTAATAGATTAAGGTAGGAGTCTTCATGCATTAGGAAGAGATCTAGTATGGACTTACTCCAAATTGTGTAACATATGCACCCAATCTGATTTTTTTTTTTGGTTAGGAACTCCAAAGATGTTTTGCCCAATGGAACAGCTTGAAATCTTCCATTAATAAAAAAGTTTGTTTCTCCTGTCAGACAGCTGTTTTCATTTATCCTTTGACACAGCTCCAGAATTACTGACAATCTTTCTTGCAATTCATGTGTGTAGTGATTAACACATACTTTCCAGGTCTGCATCTTCAGAATTTTCAGTAGCTCTGTAGACTCTGAAGCTTCAGGTATTCACTGCAGACAAACTCCAAAATTAAGACCCCTGTAAGTTTAAAAACCCAAAACCAAATCCATGTGATTTTACGTCTTTCTGCCTCTCTCTCACTTCCCTCATATTGTAATGGAAGTCAGCATCCTTACTAAGTTAAAAGTATTTGTTTTGTGTATGAAATTTTACTTGTGGCTTCATTAGGTATTTATTAATTTCCTGCACAGTTCTCCTTTAATATATTGTTGTGGTTTTTTCTACCAACTTTTCATCTGAGAGGTGGCTGTGCTGACACTGGAATGGGTAGAGACAGGAAGAAATGGAAGAGTCTTCTTCAGTGTTTTTCTTTAAAGCATTCAGAGATTTTGACAGATGAGTTTGAAACGATACTGAATAGACTTGTGTGTTGTTATTTCCATTGAACATTTTGGAGTTCTAGGGAAAACTCAGAGTTTTTAATCTTGATTATCATGGCTTGCACTCATATTCTCTGGCTGTCCAGCTCTTTCTCCTGGTAAATTGAGAGGAAATTTCTGCAGAAGGCTGCAGAAATGTATCGAACTAGAGGGAAGTAGTGGAGGGCTCTCATGGTCCTAGTCCTTGTACAAACCATTTCTTGGCTTGTCTTTACTCTTCTGGCTGATGTCTGCTGATCCTGGTAAAGCTACAGTCTCTATATTAGTGTATCCCCTGCAGTCACGATAGTTTTTATATAAAATAACTTATTTATTTAGTCTGTTTGGTTTTTAACAAAACAAAAAATAAGAATATCTTCCTTGTATCTTGAACAGAGAAGAATGTTTATGTTCACAAGCTTTTGCATACCTTTGCATTTCCCCTCTGTGGTTCTGTGAGCTAGAGCTAAAGCTTGAGATTTTAATTTGGTTTTTTTTCAATTCTACCAGCTAGGTTGTGAAGAAAAATGATGAATAGCATGCAACTTGGAAGTAATTCTAGAGTTGACAGTCCCATGCACTAAAAATTTTTCTATGTTTAATTTCTATGCAGTACAATCCCTGAAATGTTGATAGTTTTTAAAGATAAGTATATTAAAGTAATAGTCCTTTGGCCTGACCTAGCTACAGCGGAGTATGTAAATTCAGTTTCTTTCCTACTTAATGAACCATCATCAATCCTTCTGTATGAGAAGGGCACTAAGATAGTGCACCTTCTGCTTCTCATCACTCCAACTGTTGGCTAGCAACCTCTAAAGCAAGAAAGAAAAGCTAAGGGTGACCTAGAGGTAAAAAAAAGAGGGTGGGAGGTAGAGATGATCACAGTCCTTGGAAAAATATCTAGTAGAGAAAGCTGACTTAAGAACTAAAGTGAGCAGCCTCTGGAGAGGCTGCTAATCCTGCCCAGAGAACTGAGTTACTGTAAGAGGCTGATTAGGAATCACTCACTGAAGTTACACCACTTCATTGCTATTCCCTGTGCCACCTTGATTTGCACACTTGAAAACATCTGCTCATAGTCAGTAGTGATCTCACTTGTGCAGCAAGTCATGGTTCAAAAGAACAAGGTGTGGAAGATGATTTCATACACAGAGTGAATGGTTTGCTTTGCATAGAGGAGTGCCATCTGACCTGGCTGGTAGTCTCAAGAAAAGGTCAAAGAGCACAGACCAAAACCTTGTCCCCACAGTGTAATGGGGCAGCAAGACAATGAAGCATCTCAGGGTCACTCAGCTATGTCTGTGACTTCACTCCAGTAGCTTCCCCCTGCTCCCTTCCATCTGCATCTGGCAGTTGAAATGTTCAGCCAGTCTTTAGCTATGTCCTTTTCTTACGCTATTTTTTTTAAACATCTCTTTCTCTCTTTCCCCCAAAAAGCAAAGAATGGCAGATAACCAGGAGAGTCAAATGACCATTGAGGAGCGGAAACATCTGATTACAGCTCGAGAAGAAGCCTGGAAGTCCAAGGGTAAAGGAGCAGCCAATGACTCCACACAGTTCACTGTAGCTGGCCGAATGGTAAAAAAAGGTCAGTGATGAAATTATCCCAATATAAATAAGACACCTCTTATCTGTCTAGTCAAAATAAAGTCAAACTAAAGCTATGCAGAAACAGCATCTGTATTTAGCAAGAGGAGGACTGTTTATCTTCAACTGAATATCATGTCATGAGGCTGTTCACTTTAGTTTCTTGTGGGCATGTGATCCATTTTGTTCTGCACTGTTGCACTGCCATCCACTTATTACTGGGCTCTGTCTGACTGATGGAAATCTATCACTTGAACAGGGATATATGTTTTGGTTTTCCTTCTAATACAACCCACAGGGCATAGTTGGATTGTTCTTTCTTATTTATTCTTCCTTTGAAAACCCAGCTGTACTGTCTGGAGAACAGTTGTGAAATCTAGTTGTTTCTGTTGCTGGCATTTCCCCCACTCCTAGGATCACTGGGAATATTTAGCAAACAAGTATTGCTTTTATGGATGTTGTCTTGGACAACAGCTTGAAGTGTTATGTTTGGCTGATGATTCCCTGGTTCTGCATAAAACCACAGACTAGAAATGACAAGGGAGCAATGTTGACTTTTTGGGGTTCTCTTGAACTCAGTCACTGTTTCCAGATCTAATCATTCTTGTAAAGTGGACAGGAGTCTCTGAAGGCTGTACATGGTAGGAATGCAGCTGTTCACACAGCATGCCTGGGAAGATGATAGCTTTGGGAAGAAGGCACCTAAACAGATCTCTTCTGCTTAATGAATACTAGATTTTGAGTTGTTACAAGGACTTGGTTATTAAACACTTGGTTGAATTAAATGGCAACCATTAAAAAAATCGTTGTAGGGCAAGGGCAATATTGCAACAGGAGTAACTGTTCGCAATCCAAGCAACAATCTGTTGGCAGACAGAAAAATTACATCTATTAGTAACATATTTTAGCTGCTGCTTGCATTTTACATTGTTTTGCTGCTAGAATTGCCAGTGGTCACATTTTAAAGAGTAACCTATTTTGGAGGTTCACCAAGAAAAACTGTTTAGTTGTCCATAGACTTGCTTTTTGAGATTTTTTTTTTTTTGCAAATAGATTGGTCTTTGAAAAAGAAATAAGGTGATAGCATTTGCTCTTAATAGGAAAAAAAATTGTCTTGAAAGGATCTCTTTAGGTGCTATGATCGTTCTTCTGAAGAAGCAAGGTAATGCAATGGCAGTGAAATCAATAAAAGTAGCCCAGGTGGGATTTTAGGTAGATGTGTACAGGGTTTATATCCTGAAAGAGTAAATTATCATTATGATTTTTTAATTTAAGAGATTATGAGAAAGCAATGCAAAATAACATCTTTGTTATATGCATGTGCACAGATTCTGTATTTTATTTGCTTCTTATGGCTCAAAAGTATTCAGTCCTGGTTGGAAGGTGATCCTTTCCTAAGCAGTTCTCAGTGTGGTCTTGTGGATTATGTCCTGGTAGAGCTACTTAAGAGCTGTGTCCTCTTGGGTGTGACTCAAGGAAGGCTTTATCCATTGACTTAAAACCTGCTGGAATTTTGAGTCTCTTAGGTAACAGGGGAAAAATTGCTTGTGGAAAAGCTACCCAGTTATATTCCAAATTGACCTTGGTGTTGGACAGTTATGACAATTATATTGCTAGGACTTGCATTAAAGATAGTGGAAATATGGTAAGTATATGGTCTCCCAGCACAATATTGGTTTAATCTGATCAAAATAACTAAAGACTTAAACTCAGTAATTAATAAACTATGACTAAGTGGAAAATAGATAACAGAGAAAAGTGTAAAATGTCTGTTTCCCCATTTACTGAAAGTCTGGGCAACAAAAGTTAATAGGTGCGATTCTTTGCCTCAGTATGCTTTTCTGACTAATAAAACACACAACTCCTATAGAGTGCATTTCTCTTACTAGAGCAGTGTAGATTCACATGAAAAGAACTAAGCAAAAATCATCTTTATTTTATCCACTGGGTCTCGAATTAATTCCTTTATGATAATTTCTGAAAAGGATGGTGGAGAGTACAACAAAAGGTGGGAGTAGTGCTTGATACGGTTGGACTCTAACTTCAATTTCTACTTCAATTTCCATGTGTTCTTAAAGACCCAACAGGGCCCAAGAATTACTGTGAAATCCAGGGACAGCATTCACAAATCAGATGCATCCTGTTATGTGTATTGATAGAGATGTGCTTAAATTTAAAAAAGTGGGTAAGAGGGTGGTGGAGGTGAAGATGCCTAGCAAGATCATGGTGGCTTCCCTGCTAACCATATCTTTTTGTTCAAAATGCAGACCAAGTGAACTGCTCCTACCTTGGAAAGGAGCAAAATTACTGTATCTTGTGTTAGCTTGCTAAGAGACACTTGGAAATGAAGCTTTTTTCTTGTGAGGGGGGTGGTTTCTGAGGCTGCTGTTGGTTAAAGGAGCAGGCAGGGCCCTCTGCCATCTCTAATACAGTGGCTGGGGAAGTAGCCAGGCTCATCTGCTTTCCCCACATAGCTTCCCTGTTGTCACTGTTGGAAACACAGGCTGACTCATGGCTGCATTTCCCATGTTCTGTGTCCCTGGGCAGGCCTGGCTTCTCCAAGTGCACTAACATCAGTAGCATCCCCTTTCCGGCAGAAGTCTACCACTCCAGTTACAAAGCCCTTGGAAGGTAAGGAATAAAAATGGCTGAAATATGTTCAGGCTTATTTACTTTCTGTCAACTAACAGGTTTTACTTTCTGGTTTGCTTAGAAATTGAAGCCAGGCCTGATATGCAGTTGGAATCAGATATGAAGCTTGACAAGCTGGAGTCTTTCTTGGGAAGGCTGAATAACAAAGGTTGGTAGAGTTACCAAGGGTGGCAGTGTATCCACCCGCTGACTTCAGCAAATCAATTAAAGCACCCCTTAGTTAAAATATCTGGTAGCAGAAACTGAATATGTCTTTGCTCAGACTGCACGTACTGATGATTTTATTTTTGTGATCCAGTCTTTGCTAAATTTTAAGAAGAAAAGCCTTTCACTATTGCATTACAGATGTACAGTAGAATAAATCACAGATGCCAAAATAACTTTCTTATTTCTCTAAAAACAATGTACGCATCCTTCAATAGGGCAGAATTTCCTAAAAGCACACAGCCAGTCTGAACCGTATAGCCATATACAGTGAAACATCTTTAAATGTAGTTTAGTCCTGTTAAAATCAAAATAGGATATTAAATTGCTCTCAAGCACAATTCATTCACTTTACTGCTTCTTTGAAGACTGACTCTCTGTAGCAGCGTCTGCTTCCTTGTACAACCTGATGGCTGTTTATGAAGCTCTCTAGAGTTCTCTGGTGTTTCCATCTCATCTGTCTGTCCTCCATTTGTAAGACAAAAATCTTTATGTAATTTGTGGTGTAACAGATATCATCAACAAATGTATTCACATTTCAGTGGAGGATAATGACTGTGCCACACTCAGTAGTCTGAAGTAGTGACTTTTCCCCTTGTGATTCTAGATCTTTTCAAAAGAAGGAATTACATAGTTGGAGGCAAGATTGAATGTACAAGACCCTAAAATCCTCACATCATCACACTAAGGCAACTCATACATAGTGTCTAAGTTCTCATTTAGCCATATTTCCCTACCATTTTGAATAATGATTATTGCATATGAGTAGTGGTTACACTGTTTTAATATTCTTTATCAACACACTTTTCTACCATCAATTTAAAAAAACTAACACAAAAGAGCCCCAACAAAAACCAAAACACCACCAACCCCTCCCCCCCCAAAAAAAAATTACCCGACAAATTACCAAACAAGCCATATTTACCTTTTCTAGAGTTAGAAATTCTAGTATGATTATTTACTGGATGAGGTGTTCTTTTCCTGCAGTTGCTGGGATGCAAGAGACAGTGCTGACAGTTACAGGAAGATCTGTGAAAGAGGTGATGAAGCTGGATGATGATGAAACATTTTCCAAATTTTATCGCCATGTGGATTTCCCTTCCTCCTCAGTGCCTTTGGACCTTGATGAGGACTTTGATGCCATCTTTGATCCTTATGCACCAAAGTAAGAATTAGATTTTCCCTACTGTTTTGAATGCAGATACAAGGGCAGTGTTCAAAATGTCCAGCTCTAAGTCATCTGTTAGGTATCTCAGTACTGGGCACATCCATTTCTTCTGAAATCATGCTCTTGCCTGAATTGAGGAACGGATCCTGATTTCTTGTCATTAGATGATTCTGACCAGAAAAATTAACTGATGATTATAAACACTACTTGTTTTTCAGGCTGACATCTTCTGTAGCAGAGCACAAACGTGCAGTTAGACCTACACGCAGAGTCCAGTCCTCCAGAAACCCCTTGAAAATGCTCGCAGCAAGACAGGATATTCTTCATGAATATACTGAACAAAGACTGAATGTTGCCTTCATGGAGTCAAAGCGAATGAAAGTAGAAAAAAGTAAGCTGGAAGGATGATTTGTACAAGACACCATCTGGCCTTTTTATTTAAAAAGACCAAAAAAATCTCAATGCAAAAACTGGAACTGAAGGAATAGAACATACTCTCTGAGTGGCAGTAAATTGATTGAGGTATAAGGTGAAACATAGACTGTCTAGGAGACCTGGAGAGAAGGGCATGTATGACTTTCTCAGGGAAAGCTACCTATATCCACCTCCTGTGCATAGGTTTAATTATTTATTTTTAGCACAATCACCTTGTGCAGAGAGAGAGAGCCACGATGCCTGCAGGGTGAGGACAGGAGATCAAGGAAAGCAGATCCAACTTCGTCATGCTGGGGTGAGAGCTGGCAAGAATAGATGAACTTTTGTTCAGGTACACTGGCCTCAATTTTGGATCCTAATTTTCTCTCAGAAAATGGAATTAGCCTTCTTGGCTCCTAACAAATAATTTCCATAAAGGATCAGTCCTTTGTGGCAGGGCTTATACAAGGTGTTTTACTTGTGAAGTTGCTTTCTTCTGACAACCAGACAGACAGCAAAGACACCACTGTAAAATTTATTCAAAGATTTGTCAAGCTACTCCTGCGTTTTGGGGTACAAGTTTTCCTTATTACACTTGAGTAAAGAAAGATCATCTTTAACAATTGACTGTATTGATGAAAACACTAATTATATATGTAATTCTTTGTTGCCATCTCATGAGAAGGATTTCCGTGAGTTATAAATTCATAAAATGTGTCATCTTTGGTTAAGCAATAAACAAAAGTAGCCAAGAATCTGGGCTGTAAGTTTACAGTAAAACATGACTAAGACTTTGAAATGTAAATGGGTGTTGCATCACACTGTCTCAGCCAAATTTTAAGGGAATTACAGTTAATTAGTCTTGTTTCTGTGCTGTCTTTTAATGACTTACAAGGCATTGAAAATCTACACAGTACTTCACAAAACATTGGGTAGGATGTTTCCTAGCAAAGTTGGTATTTCTGCCAAATAGCATAATTCTGACACTGACAGTTCACTCTTGGATTATATCTAGAAATTTAGGTAATCCTAAACACACAAATCTTTTGGGTTAGTGATTAATCTGAGTTCAACCTGCCTTTGCTGCTGCTATGAAGAAAAAAAAACCCTGGAAATTATAGGCAGAAATTATTTTCTTAATGCAACAATCAATTTTTAATATAATTTTGGTTTTTTTGTGTCTCTCTGTCTGTCTGTCTGTCCTCCAATTGCCTTTTATGTACAAGTGTCTACAAATTCAAATTTCTCAGAAGTAGCACTTGCTGGCCTGGCAAGCAAAGAGAACTTCAGCAACATTAGCCTGCGGAGTGTTAATCTAACAGAGCAAAACTCTAACAACAGTGCTGTGCCATACAAGAAGCTAATGCTCCTGCAAATTAAAGGTATGCTGGAACTGCTTTTATTTTCCGTAAAAAATAGGTTGAGTGTAACTTATGGGAGTTGCTACCACATTTAGACGCCTTGCTTGTTCTAGATCTTCAGGATTTATGGCCAAAACTTGAAAAAATAAGTGATAATTGTGTAAAAAAAATAAAACTTTAGAAATGGGTTTGCACTGGGCCACTGGTGTGTGTTTCCCAAGGAGAAAACAGAATATTTCAGAAATTCTGGTTATCTCCTGTGGAAATCTTTTAACTGTCCTGTTCTTCCAGTTTTCAGTATAACCTGGAAATGATGTGACAGTGCTCTTGCTCCACTTCCCCTTACAGTGCATAGTAACATATCTGATTTTGCAAATAGCTAGGTTTTGGAAAGCAAAAATTCTTAAAATTCCTAAATTCTTAAAACTTTTTACTGCCTAGAGAAATTTTGCTATAACTTCACTTAAGCAAATGTAAAAAGTTCTGGAATTTTGCTGCTGTCTGCCATTTACTTAATTCATTTCTTTCCAGAAGGACACAAAGTTGTTAAAGCAAGAACAGGAAATAATAGAAATATTAGTTGATAGGAGACAACATTTATTTTGTTTCCTGTGAGTAAACTCTTTTTCCACAGTAGTAGTCTTTTAATTATTCTTAAACAGTCTGTTTCCACATATTTTGCTACATGTGCTGGGATTGTTTGTATTTCATTCAAAACAGATTAGATCGTGGCATTTGATAGTAGTAGTTGAAGGAATATAATTAGCTTTGTTTTCTCTTTAGGAAGAAGACATGTTCAAACAAGATTAGTTGAACCAAGAGCCTCATCACTGAACAGTGGAGACTGTTTCCTGTTGTTAACTCCACATTTATGTTTCTTGTGGGTAGGAGAGTTTGCCAATGTCATAGAAAAAGCAAAGGTCAGTACTGTTGGGAGATTTTATTTATTATTTATATTTAGAACCATTGCAGTATATGTCTCTGATGTAATTGAGCCTTGGGGCCAATTCTCTCAAAAAGTGGCATGTAACTGATAGTCCATGACAGGGAGATATGCAGAATTCCTGAAAATATGTTTTAGGTCATGCACTGAATGAGAGCCGACGTAGGAGTGTGTTAGTTTGTTGAAGCTGCAAGAGAAAAAAGGATATCCTCAGGATACAGACTGGACTCAAAAAAATAGTCTGAATTGCAGGATGTCCTTTTTATTCCCATGTCCACTGAGATCAGTCTTGCTTTAAGGCAAATGAAAGAATGAATGCATTTCTGTAACATTATTCCTAGTGTCTGTTTATTTAGTGCAATAAATAATAACCATTTCTTCTGCTATTTGCTGTATTATATCTCATTTGCCTTCTCACTGAGCAAGAATATTGCACAAGTATTCCAAAGACTTAAGCAATCCTGTTCAGATAACTGTTAATCTCTTAGGCTTCAGAACTTGCAACTTTAATTCAGACAAAGAGGGAACTTGGCTGTAGAGCTTCTTATATACAGACTATAGAAGAAGGAATAAATACCCATACCCACGCAGCCAAAGACTTCTGGAAACTTCTTGGTGGACAGACAAATTACCAGTGTAAGCATTGTTACAGTTACAATATCTCATGCTCTATCACAATAAAACAGTAGAGTCAGTTCTCTTTACTAAAGGTAGTTGGATGTTAATATATTTTTTTGTTATTTTTGGCAATCTTTTCCTTAAGCTGCTGGAAGTCCTGAAGAAGATGAAATGTATGAAGCAGCAATAATAGAAACAAATTGCATTTACCGCCTTGTAGAAGATAAACTCATTCCTGAGGATGACTACTGGGGAAAGGTGCCAAAATGTACCCTGCTACAACCAAAAGAGGTATCGTGCCACTTACTGCTCCTGTGGTAAATGCAGGAACATGCAACTGATAATGACTTCCAGTAACTGCAAATGGTCGTGGAAAGGATCCCTGAAAACTGGGTCCTCTGTGTTTCTGAAAGGCTTCTGAACACTTTGCTGTTAAAGGGTGCTGCAGGTCTCAAGAAATTAGTTCATATTGTCTTTAAAGTATCGTTTTAGGAAGTGTAAAGTCTTTTGTCAACAGTGGCTTACCCCAGAATCATGAAGTGCAAAGAAAGTAGCACTTTGGAAAAATAAAACAAAATAAAACCACTTTTTATTTCTATCCCTAGCAGACTTTTCCTCTTCAAACAACCATTTCACCCATCTAAGTCAGAATGAGAGCAGCTTTCTAAAATGAAGACATGATGCATTTTCTTGGAAATACGGAAGTCACTGCCTTTTTGTGTATATTGTGTGTTCTGTCAGCCTTCCCTGGCTGTAGGACAAGGTATAGGTCTAAATGTCAGAGAAAGCTGCTGAAACTGGACAGCTATCAGTCATCAGGTTTTTAGCAGTAAAAGCTCTCTAATCTGCTAGTGACTTTAGCTACCTAAGGATACCCCTCACAGCATTCCCCCTACTTGCTTCCAGTCATCCTCAAAAATTGGACAATGCAGACCACTGCCCTGTCCTTACTTGCATTGCAGTGCTACTTGTTAGTGTCACTGAAGAAACTCACATAATTGGAGGAGTTTCTGTTCAGCACAAGAAAACTGGAGGATCAGGGTAGGTTGATTTTTTTTTGTTGTTTGGTTTTGATTTTAGGTGCTGGTGTTTGATTTTGGCAGTGAAGTATATGTATGGCATGGAAAGGAAGTTACTTTAGCACAAAGAAAAGTGGCATTCCAGCTGGCAAAACACTTGTGGAATGGCACCTTTGACTACTCCAATTGTGATATAAATCCTCTGGACCCAGGAGAATGCAATCCCCTCATACCCAGGTATTGTAACTCAAATTTAGTCTCATTGCAGATACTTAGTTTTCTTGCCCTCTTTTCATAGTGTTTAATTTGATTCTATATCTTTTGTTCCCTTGCACAGAAAAGGACAAGGACGCCCAGACTGGGCTGTATTTGGCAGACTCACAGAACATAATGAGACAATACTGTTCAAAGAAAAATTTCTTGATTGGACAGAACTGAAGAAACTTAATGAGAAGAATTCTAGTGAATCCCTTCACCAGAAGGTGCATATAATAAGCATGCTAGGTATTTCAAACTAGATGACCTAGTTGGGATGGCAGTCAGGGAAGCTTGTGCTCAAGGATCAAGAGCACATTCTTTATCTTCTGGGCTTTGACCTAGGGGTCAGAATATCACCACCTCCAGCAAACCCACAGAGTTGTTTCATATGTATAGATTACATTATAGTTATACATATTTTTTATGTATTTTTATATTATATATAAATATATTTATATATTATATATTTATTATTATTATTAATAATANTATATGAGCCAGGCAGCTCAATTAATACTGCTGAGGTGGCTTTGACAAGGTATCAAATGATGGCAAGGTACTAAAGTACTGAAATATGCAGGAGTCAAAATGTTTTACTGGAACTGTGGGGCAAGAAGAAAAAAAAAAAAAAAGCTGTGCTCAAAGAAATCTTTTCTCTGTGTTTTCTGGCAGGAAGAATCCAGATCTGATTCTAAACCATATGATGTCATGCTAATGGTGGCTGTGCCTCAAACAACTGTGGGCACGGTCTTGGATGGAATGAACATTGGCCGGGGCTATGGACTGGTAGAAGGAGAAGATGGGAGGCAGTTTGAAATTATCACTGCTTCTGTGGATGTCTGGCACATCCTGGAATTTGATTATAGTAGACTGCCTAAGCAAAGCATAGGGCAGTTCCATGAGGGAGACACTTATGTGGTGAAGTGGAAGTACATGGTGAGCACTACAGGTTAGTGAACAGTTCCATTTCATCCTGCTGAAACATGCAGAAGTGCAGCTAAAACTCCTGCTGTTAGTGGTGAGATGCAGACCTAGATGTCCATAGATATGAGACAGTTTGAAAGGTCAGGGATGCTAATTTAGCCTTCCTAGGTCATTAAAAAGTAAAGTCTTGTATTTTGTTTAAAAGAAAGGAGTAGAAAATAAAAAAGTTGTAGTTATTCTTGATACATCAAATGTAATGCTGTCCAAAATCTCTGCTTTTACCCAGCATTGGTGGTGTACATGTTCACAGGACGGTTCATTAAGCCAGAATTATGCCTCCAGCTTAACACAAAAATAACTAGGCAGCTGGACTAATGGCAGTGGTCTGAATGTCTTGCAAGAGAGGTAGGCTTAGCAACAAGAAACCCCTTTGCTGGGTAGGGGAGATCAGTAACAAAGACAGGAAAAGCCCTTGCCAGCTCATTGCCCTTGATAACCCCTCTGCTGTTGCTGGAAACCCTTTGATCTGGATTTCAGGCTCAGCAGTGTTCTGACAAAGAGGCTGAGAGCAGCAGGTAAAGGCTGAGAACCAGGCAGCTCCATAAGCCCATTGGAACTCTCCCTTCTGGCACTAAACTAAGAATAGGTGGCTTTTGTGGTAAAGACAAATAGTCTAAAACTGATTGTTCCAAATAGCAGTATATTAAAGTGGGTTGAAAGCAGCATAACAGTTACACAGCTTCAGGCTTTTAGCCAAAAAAATGTGGGTAGGTCTTAGTCAGGATCATTAAGATCAGATACTGGCAAATCCAAGAAAAATATAAAAGCTTGTAAGCCTGAGGAGAAGTGAGTAACACTAGTACTGAACTGTAAACAGTCTTCTAATCCAAATGGATGAAAACATATTCCATCACTCCAAAACAGAATAAATTTTTATGTAGGCGGCAGTACTTTTATGGGCTGAATGTACAGATAAGAATGAAAACCATAAATTTTAGAAGTGAGTTGTGGTTTGAGTATTCTCAACTTAAAAAAAAACAGGATGCTTTCTTCTAAGTGTTTCAGTTGGATGCTGCTCAGCACTGCTGGAATCAAGGCAGATGTTTTAATATTATTTTTAAAATCTGTTTTAAAACTCTTGGGTTTTTTAAAATCTTTGATTTAATTATACCTGTTTATTCCCTATTCACTGGAAAGAGTGAAATGTTCTGTAAGTGATTGTATTGTTGAATTTCACATGCTGTAAACATTATTTGCTTATCATAACAACTAAATACTGATTCTTAAAAAAAGAAAAAAAAGAAGAAAAAGCAGCTGCTGTCCTGCAGCCAAAGAACAGTGTGTAATGTGGAAAATGAGCCATAATGCACTCTTCTGGTAACATTACTGGACATGCCATTTCGCATTCAAATTGGCTCAAGTGCTGTCAGTTATTTTTCTCTGTATAGTACCAGGTCTTTCTACATCTCTTTCTCCAACCAACATAGGCATCTCTGCCTGTGGGCTTACATCCACCTGAGGAGACAGTGCCAGGTCTGCACGGGGACGCACTGGCTTGGAGAACTAATGTTCCTCCAATTGCACATTTGTTCTTTCCTGTTCTGGATGGGATAGTGCTGAGCTGGCAGATGAGATTAAACCATGTGCTATTTAGACCTATAGCCAGAGTACTTTCTTCAGCATGTGCTCTCTGTTTCACAGTTGGAAGCAGACAAAAAGGAGAGCAACAAGTCCGAGCTGTTGGAAAAGAGAAATGTGTGTATTTCTTTTGGCAAGGAAGGCACTCCACAGTGAGTGAGAAAGGAACATCAGCACTCATGACAGTGGAACTTGATGAAGAGAGAGGAGCACAGGTGAGCTTCCTAGGTGGCAGACCTGGTAAGATTTGCCTGTCTGGGTAGCTACTAATGGTAAACAGGAATGATCTTTTTTGCCTCCTCCCTTTCTGTAAATGTGTTCTTGCCATTACAAATAGTCAGACCTCAAAATTACTTTTGATATTATTCCAACTGCCAAAGAGATGTAAGCTCCTTTATGGATTGTCATTCCCAAATCCTGCTTCTAAGGATGTTTCTGAAAAAGGCTGCAGGAGAAGGTCTTTTCTCCCTTCCCTGCAGGAATAGGTGAAGCACAGTTACACAGATTCATGCCGTCCTTTCAAGTACATGTTCAGATAGCAGGACTGTCTTCCTAGTGCTGAGAAGAAGCACTTTCTGCAAGTCAAGGAAAAAAAATACATTTGAAATTTTCAATTTGCTTACTCTGTAATTGCATATTAATTGCATTGTTTGCAGAGATTCTAGCAAATGCAGAAGCAGCTAGTTTGAAGCTGAGAGGACAGGCTAGTATTGCTTTGTCTTTGGGCAGACTTGGGGTTTGCTGTGGCCTCACTGTTACCAGCATTCAAAATGGGTGGTTTAAAGTTAGTGTCTGTACCTTGATCCTCCTTTAATTAGTTTTTTAACAGCAGCATATAAATGACCAGCAAGACAGGAATTCATAGAGGAAGAAATAAAAGGGCCCTTGATCAAGAGTGTGAGAGTCTCTGCAACATAGCTAATTTAGGAACTGGCCATATCAGTTTCATACTCCAAATGCAATGTTTAGTGAGCAAAGAACATGCATGTTATCATAGAAACCAGTTTTATAGCAAATTTTGAACCTACTTCAGTTCCTATGTTATCTCCTTAATGGTTTCAGTGAACATCGGTCAAGGTGGACAAGTTCTGTAAAAATTCATAAAATTCAAAAAACAGTTAGTTTAAACTAATTTAAATTAAAGTTCATTTGGTATTCCATTATCCTCTGAAACTCAATTGTTGGATTCCAGCTAGAGGTTTCTTTTAATATGCAGGCCACATATGGAACCCATTGCATGCTGATATATGGTAATTTAAACAATAGTCAGCAGTTGTAAAGTAGAAGGAAAGCCATCTTTGTGGGTGGCCATAACTATATAATTTTTAATAATCCATAGAGACCAGTTTTCCTGAGTCTGTATACTTGCTTTATTTTTTTAATGAGGAGTGGTGCTTTCAATTTCCAGGTACAAGTGCTTCAAGGGAAAGAACCACCGTGCTTCTTGCAGTGTTTCCAAGGAGGGATGATTGTGCATGCTGGAAGAAGGGAAGAGGAAGAAGAAAATGCACAAAGTAAATTATTGTTAGTTAAGAGTTTCTGCCCCAAAATCCTTTTTTAGGTGTTGTGGAGGGCTTTGTATTCAATCTCAACTACCATGCTCTGTAGAAAGGAAAAATGAATTCCATGTAACTCTTGAGGCAGTTTTGCAATGCTTTCTTTCAAGGTAGCCTTTTTCTTCTTTGCACGTAGAATGGATTTTGTCACCCTAGAGAATGCTGACTTGATTGTATTGATGCACATATAAATTGTTTTAGTTTGGTTTTACTTAAGCCAAGTGCCTATTTGCTTTAAAGTAGGTTCTTTTCTACACAGTCTGGGGAAAAAAAGTGTTTTTATGAGCAGTTCTTCTGCTCCAAAGAAAGCTCTAAGCTTTTACTACCCAATCATTGCTTTTTGTAACATATTCCAAATGCAGTATTGAAGTAGGAGAATTTCAATGGAAGTGTAGCTTGGAGATGTTCCAGTTTTCACTTGACTGTGACCTTATGTTCCTAAGGTGCAGTGGGGTAGAGGACCTGAATAGGAGTAATACTGTGCTTGTTTCCCTTCTTCACCATATGAAACAGCAGAACTTGACTCTTCTGCTCTGTTAAGCTCTTCAGCTCTCAATACTTGTACTCCTGTAGCAAGGTTTTAGAAGGCATCTTTTCTGCAGAGGGTTTCTGAAGTAGTGTTAGCCAAACCTGGTGCTCTTGGCTAGTTTATTCTGGGACAACGTAAGCATGCAGTAGGTGAACAGCTGTTCCAGAGCAGAGGTTTTGAATTTTCAGTCCCACGTGATTTTTTAATAGTGCTGCGCTGTTCCTGTCTGCTGCAGGTGACTGGAGGCTTTATTGCGTGCGAGGAGAAGTTCCCAATGAAGGAAACTTACTTGAAGTAGCGTGTCACTGCAGCAGCCTGCGTTCCAGGACATCCATGATTGTCCTCAATATCAACAAAGCTCTTATCTACCTGTGGCATGGCTGCAAAGCACAGTCCCACACCAAGGACGTAGGAAGAACAGCAGCCAATAAAATAAAAGAACAGTGAGTGTCTGACCTGTATTTTGGAGATGATTATACAGACTACCAATTTTCTTAAACTAGTCTTACTCAAATAAAATTCGAAATAAATAAAGCTGTCCTCTGAGTACAAATGCAGCATGTGCATGCTTGGTCAGGAGGAGGAGTGAAGGTTGGTTGGTTTAGTAGAGTGGAGAAAACTCATATCCTGTAATTGCTTTCACTGGAGGTCAAATGCATTTATTAATGGATTCATAGAATGGTTTGAATTGGAAGAGACCTTAAAGATCATCTAACTCAAATCCCCCTGCCATGGGCAGAGATACCTTCCACTAGACCAGGTTACTCAAAGCCCCATCCAACCTGGCCTTGAACACTTCCAGGGATGGGGCATCCACATTCTTCCTACTGTATTAATTACAGCTTAAAAAAAGCTGTTTTCCATTTGGAGTGAGATGCTAAACTTCTGAATAGCAAGTTAAATTGCATTTGATAGGAGGATTAGAATCCAGCCTTGTGAATAAGGAAGAGGAAATTAATTTGGGAAAGCATACAAGGAGGACAGCAGCAGTTACAAAAGCAGGCAGTGAGAATCCCTACTGAGAACTCATGTGAGCACCTCCTTCACTCTGGCAATGGGATCCAAATGCTACGAGAATAGCTGTTGAAGTTCCCTGTCTTGTTTTTTGATAATTTTCAAAGTGCCTGTGTTGACATGAAGTGTGCAACAAGCCTGGAGGGTACTTTTGGGTTCCACTAATGCGAGTGGCCAGCGGGTTAGCCATGTTTGGGGCAGGAACACTGAGTTCACTCTTTCTGTGTGCTTTGCAGGTGTCCGCTGGAGGCAGGGCTGCACAGCAGCAGCAAGGTGACGATTCATGAATGTGATGAAGGGTCTGAACCCCTGGGATTCTGGGACGCACTGGGGAGGAGAGATCGGAAGGCCTATGACTGCATGTTGCAAGGTAGCCCTGCCTCCCTGGATTTGGCTCTCGAGCTTTGCTTTACTGCTCTACGGTGTTGTCAGATTTAATGTAGAGTTTTTGAAGAACTTTTTGGTAGTTGATCCCTTCAGAGAAATACTTCCAAAAATCTTACTGAGTTAAGTAATACTGTTCTAGAAGGAAAGTTCTGGAAAACCACGTGTTCATTTTCTCTCCCACTCCTGCTGCCCCTCTGTTTTCTGGCAGCACAGAGCAATAGTTAACATTGTTGCCAATATATTTTGCTTCTCTTCTGAAGGGATTTAGGAGGCAGTTCTGCACACACTCCCGTCCAGCCTTTGCTTTGAAAGTGCCAACAAAGGTAGCAGGGGAATTGATTTACCAAGTGGAAAATTTGTCAGCTAGCTCTGAGATGGGCTTGCTTCACTTAAGCTGCAGAACAGCCGGTTATGAAATGGCTGATAGTAACTAACCAGGATCAGATTCAGACTGATGGCAGCCAGGCGCTCAGCTCAACTTCTTTACAGCTGTTGCTAGTCCCTCAAGACATCTGGTTGTCTTTCCTGATTTTTCAAAACCCAGAAAATTTACAGTCACTTTTAAAGTGTATTGTTGGTTTTTACAATTAACTCTGATGTTTTCTGTTGTGACTCTTCTTAATTTTTGTTCTTTAAAGATCCTGGGAAGTTTAATTTCACGCCCCGCCTGTTCAGCCTCAGTAGTTCATCAGGAGAATTCTCAGCCACCGAGTATGTTTACCCTTCAAGAGACCCTGCTGTCATCAATTCCATGCCATTCTTGCAAGAGGATCTTTACACTGCCCCACAGCCAGGTATGTGCTTTAAAATACTTAAGTAACAAGAAAATACATGACTGTATCCTGCATCAGGCAGTGTTTCAGTAATTGTAAGCACTTTTAACTTGATTTATCACAGGAAAATGTGTGCATGTGATGCTTATACAATATTAAGCAATAACAGTAATTTTTCCATTATAAAGATGCTGAGAAATAATCAGTGTATATGTATCCCAGAAGTTTGCTGTAAGACTGCATTGTTTATATCAGAGCATCCAAGTCCAACTGAAGTTTCAATGATTAACAAAATGATGATTAACAAAAGGGTTTGGTAAGATGTGAAGTGATCCTGTTGTGATGCTGGCACGCATATAAGACTGGGGTTGTTTAGGGGATTACAAGAACTAATAAGTGGCTGATGATGGGTTTGTTATTTTCTGACTGTGTAGCACTCTTCCTTGTTGACAATCACCATGAAGTGTACCTGTGGCAAGGCTGGTGGCCTGTGGAGAACAAAATCACTGGATCAGCTCGAATCAGGTGGGCTACAGACAGGAAATGCGCCATGGAGACGGTGCTCCGGTACTGCAAAGGTAACAGACTGCTGTGCCTGACTGCTCTGGGTGTATCATACCTGCCCATGCCTTGCTATCCTCAGATGAAAGGTGCTCCCCCAGTGTTATCAATAAACATTTTATTTGAAGATACATTCTCCACTCTTTCTTTGCAACCCATTTGTCTACTAATGGCGTTGTTCCCAAATTGCCAAGACACTCTGCTGACTCATCTCTCAGTGGGAAAGATTTATTTATTGTGTTACACCTCAGAATCACAAGTTAACAGTTTAAACATTCTCACTTAAGCCTCCAAGCTTAAGCTTAGTTGTTTGTTGGCAGGACACTTCTGAGCATACCAGGAGATTTCGTTTACCTGAGTTTGGCTAATTTCTGACTATCACACTCTGCTCACACTATTCTAAGTCTGTTTTTGTAAGATAAGAAAGGCATTGGGTTAGAAGTGGCTGTTAGGGATTTTCAGTCTATATGTTTTAATCTTTGCAGTCAGATACAGTAAAAGGCAGGTGTAAGAATAACGAAAAACATGTTAAAAGGTCCCATACTAATTGAAAAAAATCCTGGAAAATGTATTCTTTCTGCCTTAAACTGCTTCAGCTTTTCAGGAAAAAATTAAATACCCTTAGGAGGTAGCTTTGGATAGTGGGTGAGATTGCAAAATATTGCACCATTTGTAATGTCTTCTTCCTTTTTTGTATTTTGACTCTTTTTAGGAAAAAATGTAAAGAAGCCCCCAAAATCCTATCTAATTCATGCTGGCCTAGAGCCTCTGACGTTCACTAATATGTTCCCAAGTTGGGAGCACAGGGAAGACATCGCAGAGATCACAGAAATGGTAAATATTTCCATTGCATAGTCTGTTTCCTATTGCTAGTAACTGTGTCTTGTGTTGTCAGTAACATTGGTTGTTTGCACTGTCAAGCCCTAAGATCCAGAGGATAAACTTAGAAAGCACAGTTCAGGAGTCTGCACAGGAAAAAACCCAACACCGCAGTTAAATTCTGACTGGGAATGTCTATCAGAGGCATTCCTGTTTGATTTTTCATGTAACTTCTCATATTCTTTTTTTGCTACAAACAGGAGGAAAGTGTTATCTGAATTATCTCTTGGAAAGAGATGTGCTAGAGTTTGAGCTTAACAGAATAGCTTTTTCAGTCATGCAGCAATGTGCAGTTCTGGTCTGTTCCCCAGATTCAGAGTGCAGAGGAGCAAAACACCTCTCAAAGGATCAGCTGGCTCCAAGGGCTCGGTTACTGACTTACTCACCTGGGATGCAGAGTCACAGCCAAATTACATGTGGCTGCTTTAAAAGCTTTCAGTCAAGAGCCATCTCAACACAAATGATGTTTTCTGTTTTGTACATCTTCTGCAGCCATCCTTAGTAGAAATTGCTGGCTTCATGACTGAACACAGATTTCAGCCTTAAACTGAGATTCTGGGAGTACAGGACGTCCTGCTAAGTGCAGACCCGTTTTTAGCTGTGAAATTGTTGTAGGGCAGGCCTGTTGGCCTGTGTGCACACCTGAGCTTTGTGCTGAGGCATGGCAGGTTATCCTGTGCCATCTGCAGATGGCCAGGGGCACAGTTGATGGTTTCAGCATTGTGATTCTGTTCTCTGTTTTCTCCTTCCAGGATGCTGACGTTTCTAATCAGATCATACTTGTAGAGGACGTGCTGGCCAAGCTGTGTAAAACAGTGTATCCATTAGCAGATCTCTTAGCTAGGCCTCTGCCTGAGGGAGTTGATCCACTGAAGCTTGAAATTTACCTTTCAGATGAAGACTTTGAGGTAAGAAGAGGTGCACTGTTACTCTGTGCATCTGTGCGTAACCGTGCAGGAAAGTCATTTGCTGGTTGTGCTACCTATCAGTTGTTTTTGCTAATAGCACATCCTATCATTTTAAATGCAGGTTGCATTAGAGATGACAAGAGAGGAGTACAATGCACTGCCATCTTGGAAGCAGGTTAACCTGAAGAAGGCAAAAGGACTTTTCTAAGCTGTGTTTATGGAAGTGAGCACTAAAGGGATGTCCACTCTCACTTTCTATGTCCCTTAGAAGAATTGTACCTTACATTTACAGAACAAATAATCTGAAGTTATTAGTGACTACCTATCTGGAGGTGTGTAATATTATAATAAAAGGCCAAGAGAACTCTTTGAAAATGGAATTCAATTTTGACTCTTAAAGGTAATGTGTTTAAGCTCCGTTCTCCTATGCACTTAAACAGTAGTTTCTTGAGCTACTGCTGCAGGTGTCCTTTGGCTATATACAATACTTGCCATTTTTGTTTTTAAAGAAGTTCTCTTTGTAAAGTGTTATTTTGTTAGTTTGTGGATTACAAAGAATTTATATTTATATAAACACATAAAACAAGTATGTATTTAACAATGCAATATATATTCACTTTCAAGACTTCCATGTCGAAAAAGAAAAATACAGAAAAGTAGCTGGATGGCAGTTGCTTGTACCGAATTAGCTATACCACCAATATCTATCTCCTTCGCATTCTGAAAAGTTTCTCTTTGCAATAGTTAATGAATGGTTCTCAGTGCTGCTTCAGGTGCTAAACCGAACAAAGCGTTTGTATTTATAGCATGGATTTCTCGAGAAACTATGCGAATCAACCTTTATACTTTATTATCCAAAAATGTATAGTGCCTTGTTTTTTGTGTACAGTTTATATACAAAAAAAAAAAGATTGGTCTGCATTTTGAAGATGGCTTAGAACGGTCTCCTATGTTACTTTTATAATAGTAGAAATAAAAACATCTCAGTTTCTAATACTTGTTGTAAACATTAAACATGTCTTTTGTGATATAAGAACTGAAAGTAAAAGCTTCTGAATAAACTCTTAGCAATGCTCTGACTTGTCACTAATTTGTACTGTAATCTGTACTAACATTGGAACCTTCCATAACATAGTATTTTCTCAAAATATTTTAACCTTAGATGTCTGTGGGTATTGTACAGAGTTATAATTTGAGAAGCATATTATGTAGAAAATAATCAATGTATGAGATAAAATTAAGTTGGGCAAAACTTTAATGCTGAATGTTGGAACATGTCAGTCACTCGACTCCTGTATTCTTTGGGTTTCCCTGTTTTATATACGAAACCAAAATTGTTATGTGGTTTTCAAAATCTGAAAAAATCTTTTAAACCTTTGTGCAATTGGGAGTAAAATTTGAACTGAAAATGAGCATTGTGTCTGTTCTTTAATAAGCACTGAAGACAAAATTGTTTTTACTCAGTTAATTAGGACATTGAATAGAATCTTCGAGTAAATATTTGCTATGGTTTGAAATGTTTTTCAGGCATTTGGCATTTCTATAATAAGCTGTGTGGTTCTCCTCTGGTAGCCTAGTAGGTTTCACATTTTCCTTTCTGGCTGCATAGTTTTCCTTCTGCCCTGCAACCATTCAGAGCTGCTCCTGGCTTGGAGGGGTGCCTGTTGCTGCTCTTGTCATTCTCATAGGCCAAGGGACTTGAAGTGGGACTTTTTAATATGTGAAGTGTGGATTTCTGCAAGATCTGCGGTAAGTTTTGCTCCATAGTCAAGTGAATCTTGTTTTGACAGATGGGTTAGTAAGTAGCAACCAAGCCTTTAAGTAAATGAATTAAAATCTTAGAAATATGCAAGTACTATTCACCTGACATGAGATATTGCAGGTGAATTTTCAGCACTGGAGTATTTCCTTTCATGTACTGGTTTTGGTCACGAACTGAAATTAAATAACCCAAGAAAATGTTAGGAACAGTATTCAGAGCCAGAATGCTTCTTACATAGATGCCAGCAAAAAGCTGTTTAGATGCCAGTTCCTCAGAGGTCCTCAGCTGCCTTCTGCATGGGGATATACTCTTAGTTTGAAAATCCAGGACTTTATAGTGACAAGTTTATTTTTCAAGCACTAAGAGGTTTCCAAAGTCACTGCTGTATTCATCTAAGTATTTTTGCACCCATATATTTTCTTCTTTCACCCTCTGCGGTGAGAAAATCAAGGAGAAATTAGGTTTTGATTATTCATGTTCAGTCTGTACCACGAGGGTAGCAGGTTCCTCTGTTCTGATTTTTCTCTCCAACAGACAGCTGATTTGCATGACATGATTGACCTTGTTTTTCCCTCTGGCAGGGTAGTATCATGTGCTTTTGTTTCTTGAAAGCATTGTCAGTCCTTCAAGTGCTGCTGAAGGGCAACATTCACCCACCTCTAAAGCCTTTAGAATCTCAGCTGAAAGACAAGAAGAGCCAGCAAGGGAGCCACAGGCAGTGAAACAATTCGCTGTTGTCAGATCTGAGAGTTCCTGTAAATTTCGCACTATTCCATATCTAATGGCCCAGTTCCATGAACCAGGACACAGAACCCAACTTTCTACTTGGATGCTTTTCTCACAGCATTGCCTAGGAAAGCGTTAAGGTTTTGCAGAAAATACTTTATTATCCATTATATACTTATTACTTATCGAAATGCCTTCCTGAAATGTGAAGCTGACAACAGAAAGCAAGTCAGTGTAAGGCCTTAGAGAGACCAGTAGATGACACTTTAATTTTCTGCTACCTTCCCTCTCCACTACAGGGATGCCAGTTATGGCTGAAAATCACAAGGGGCCATTCAAATATTCCTGAGCTGGTTTTAGAGCCCTACATTGGAAATAGAGCTGAAACATGTCTTGTCTGGATAGGGGGAGCAGGTTAGTTTCGTTGCTTGCCTGGGTTACCTGGTGTTCTCTGCTTGTTTCAAATTGACACCCAAGAGCTCCATGTTTAGGCAAAGTTTCTGGTGTAGGGAATCTGCACATGAAAAAGGTAGTACCTTGAACATGGCATTCTGTTTTCTGTCAATCCCATAGCTTTCAGGCATTGAGCCATGATTATTATCTCCTCTGGTTTTAAACTGCCCCATCCTGATTCTTAAAAGTATTGTTCTTTGATTACACAATTATTTCTGCACATATGAGGATTTGTTAACAGTGAAATGGGCTGGAAACATGAATACATTAGTATGCCAAAACAGCAAATAAAATATTATGTCTCAAAAATCTGCTACCTGTATGCTTCAGCCAGAAGAGGAGAGAAAATGGGAGGTAGGTAAAAGGAGAAAAAACCAAAACTAATCTTTAATCATTTGGGAGAACTTTCTTCTGTCCACCACTGTCCCACCAGTCTCCCAAACAGGTACTTAGCTGAGGAGGAGTTGTGGAACAATGTGCAGAACTGCTGAAAAGTGATTCTGAGCTTCTCTGAAAGCCTGTGGTGCTTTGTGGAAAGGGGCAGTGGCAGGTTGCTGTGCTGAGTCCCAGTGTTCACACAGCCCTGCTGGGATAGAGGTTTTAGCTGGTGGGACAGGCTCCCCACAGGAGTCAACCCTGCTTGGCTGGACTATGGGGAAGGACAGTTTGACCAGTCTCTGCTTCTAACTCCCAGTCAATGTTTCCCTTTTGGATCAAGTAGCAGATGAGGAAAAATAGCTCAATAATATTTTCCAAAGTGCCAGCTTTCCACTGAGGCCCCAGTTCACCTGATGCACTCTCCCAGTATGATGCTGGTCACCAACAACTGATGCTGCAGGGAATTCCCTTTTGGGCACAGTGTAAGGATGGTCCTCAGCCCAGTCAGTACTGGATCTGGGGACACTTTCACAGGGCAGCAGCATGGGGTTGACCATACAAGCCTGAGATGCTGTTCCAGGTAGATGAACACCTTTAACTTTTCTCCTTCTCATTGATGGGGATGAAGGGATTTGGGGTGCAGTGCTTGAAATGCCAGGTTTGTTTTTCCTCCTCTGCTCTCATATGTATATATCCTGTAAGATTAATGCTGATTTGTGTTGTTTTCATGCAATTTGATTGGTGGAGTAAGAGGAGCGCCTGGAAGAGCAGCTAATCCAAGAGTAACAGCTAATTGTAACTCCTGCTGCTGTCGAGGTGAGGTAGTAGCTAAAACTGCCCAAAGAACAGCCTAGAGAGTCAGTGCAGTTTCCTCATTCATACTGGCTCTGTGGATAAGTTTTGTTAAAACCTGTGGCTGTGGGATGGTGCTGTCACAGTGTTAGTTTTCCTCCATCTTAATTCAACTATCCTGGTCCTATAATAATAATAAAATATTTTAATAATATTTTTTTCTTTGCATTAAGCTCTGTGTGTGTTGTACTGGCTTCTTGCTAGCAGTATTTTTCTGGGCACTGATTTCTGAACTTGGGAGGTGAACAAGTGCAAAACCTGTTGATGGACAAAGGCACAGCCCAAATAACCAAGTGGTAAGTGCAACCAATCACAGCAGAAAAGGGATGCAGCCACTTGTTTTGTGACTCACAGGTGGTCTTAAACTCTGTTTGGCAGCCCCAAAGATACAGATTGGCTCTGTATCAAGAATATTTCATGTGGGATTTTCCAGTTTGTGAGCCTCAGAGGTAGATGTGGGGAATGTGCACCGTAGGGCAGAATTTCACCAGCCATTCATCTGGCTGCCCTTTCTCATGGGTAGGAGAGTCCTCTTCCCCCTGTCTCTGTGCTCTGGGGCCACCGAGAGCAGTGTGAGCTGGGAGTCATGTGGGGACTATTCCAAGAGCTGGAAAGCCACTGAAGAAGCAACCTCAACCAGCCCAGAATGCTGCATGCTCTAAAGCTGAAGCTAAGTAAATCATAATCTCTGTGCTCCTCCTAAAGTGCAGCATATTTGAGAGGAATGGTGAGAAGGAGGGAGTCTCATACACTGTGCACACCATCATCTTTCCTGCAGCTGCCTTTGGGTGCTCCCTGTCCTTTAAGGAACTGGGATATGTGAAGAAAACTCTCCTTTATCTATTCAAACAGAAGATAGAGTCAGTTGTAGAGATTCATGTTAAAAGGTACAGACTGTGCACCTGAGGTCCTTGGCTCTGCTACATGTGTCTGCACACACACAGTCCAGGCCCAGTGCTGGCAAACCCTTGCAGTCCTGCATTTCTACTCTGCTGGTTCTACCAAGCCAGCCAAGATGGAAGGGACCTTGAGGGGCTGCCTGCACCACAGCTGCAAGTGTTACCTAAACCATCCCAAAGTTCTGCTCTCTCCTCTGCGGGAACCTGCCCATGGAATTGCCAAGTTACTGAACCAAAGTCCTAGAGTGCATGCACTGCTGAAAGAGCAAGGGAAGTCAGGAGAAAGAAATCTGTCGTGACACCATGTGCTATTTTACTAACTGATAACCTGTTCAGCTTCAATTTTACACTCCACTATCTCCCTCTGCAGCCTGTGTGTTCCAGGCTGTGCTTACCAGCACATTCATTTTACAGTGGCAATTGCTGACCCACTTGTGCTTGGTAGCAGAACACTGATATTTAATTCCTTTCATTTAGAAATGTGCTGTATAAACTGTTAACTGTTTGCACGTGTGGCTATTAATTGTCTTTTTGCAGCCAGTAAACATATCATAACCTCAATACAATCACTACCCTTGGTCATGGCAACTGTCTGTGAGGAAAGGCACCTGCTTCCTACTCCCAAAATTGGATGCTGTATATAATAATATTGCTGAAGTGGTAACACTTAATTATTAGTGCCCCTGTTTGCTCACTCTGTACTTTATAAAGTGGTCATGACTTATAGACAGAAAAGTAATTGATTTGGCTTGGTTTATCTACAGGGGCCCAGGCAATATTTTATCATTTCAAAGCTGTTTTTGAACTTAAGTCATTTATGTAAGTCATTTCCAAGTAAAATCTCAGCTAGTTCTAATGCTTTTTTTTTTCCAAGTCTGACTGCTACCCTCATTTCACTGAAGTTTTAGAAGTTAAATACATGGGTGCTTTTTTAAACAATTTGGGGAATATGATTGCTTGTACCATGCTGCACAGTTGTATGGGGTGTCTTTCCCCCTAAACCCCACCACCACCCAGTTCTTTCCAAGTTCTTTCCAAGTGGTTTATTAGTGATCTGGGAAATATGATTCTTTATTTCAGAAAAGATTTTCAAAATTTGGCTGCAAACCAGAAGCAGAACCATACTGCACTGCACCAGTGCAATAAATCCTAAGGAAGGTTGAACATTTCACGAAAGGAAAACTACCACAAAAAGTTGGAGGTTTTGACTTCATCCAGAAGCCTCTGGTTTACTTTACTACTAAAATTTCCAGCAAAACAGTCTTAATTTTTGCAATGCTTGTTGTTTGAGATAGAGCTATGCATTCTGCCAAGACATGGCTGCTGGATGAGCAGAATTCCAAGAGTCTCTGCAGTAACAGATGCAGAACTGAAGGCTGGAAGTGACATGAAGCATAGAAGGTCTAACCAAAATTACACAGGGCAGCAACAGGAGTGAACTTTGAAAATCCTGAGTCTGAGCAACAGAATGACCTGTGAAGGTGTGATCCTCTGGAACCACTGCTGGTATTGGTACCAGTTTGGACCAGTCTGTGGAAGATCCATAGTTTGTCTTTAAAATATAGGCAAAGACTTCATAAGGTGAGGTTTCTGAAGAGCCCATATTGGTTGGACAAATAAGATACCAGCTGCCCCAACACACCTCACTTGTTGATGTTAATACATCATAAGACCAAGTGCTAGAAGAATATGTGGTTTTGTATTTTGAGGATCATACCACATCTGCCTCATTTGTGATGACACAGAAGAGGCAGAGGTCTCTGAGAGTCTGGTAGCAGCAGATTTGCTTCCATGTTCTACCTCTAGAATGAGATGGTCCTTATCAAACACAACGAAGTGCGGAAGTGAAGCCTCTGGAAGCATATGCACTTGCAGCCTCACCACTGTCACGGGAGAGATCTCTTATGGGTTGGTTCTTTCTGAAGCCCTCCCTTTTTTTTTAGCCAAACCCTTCCAGAAGAATTAGAAAACCTGTAAAGGAGCATTTTCCAAATAAGGGACCAAGTCGTGTGTGGGAAAGCAGTCAGAGCCCAGGAGAGGCTGGTAGAGGATGAATGCTAATGAGGAAACTGTCCTGGTAGATAGGATGATGATTGAGCCTTCTTAGGAGGAGACGAGGAAAAACCATTGGAAAAGTGCCAGAACAGAGTGATTCAAAGTCCTTTCACTTTATATTACGAAGTGGCCGAAGGCTGCCAGCCTTGTTTGAATTTAATGGGAGCTTGTCCTTGTCCCATGTTCATGCTGCATCACACGAGTCACGGCCGTCGGATCCTGCGGGGGCAGGTGCCTGGCCGGGCGGATGAGCGGCTGCTGCAGTGCGCGCAGCGCGCCCTCGGAGCCGCACAGGTACCGCAGGTGGGCCGGCAGGGCGCGGTGTGCTGCCCCGCTGCCAGCCTGCTCGCTCCGGGCTGCGTGATTGCCGTGAGCATCATCCCCGTCGGGGCTCAGCTCCTCCTCTGGCCGAACCTGAGCTGCACGCAGCTTGTTGTGCTGGCATGGGGCACTTCACCGGTGCCCCGCATCTGGCCAGGCGTTTACAAGCGCCGGTGCAGGGCTGCACAGGGACACGGAGCCGCCCGTTCCTCGGGCGGACCGAGCGCCTCTCGCTGCAGCGCGGGGGGTTCGTGCTGCAGGGCTGAGCAGCCGATCGCTCGGGCTGTGCGCTGCCGGCCACCCTTTCCCCTCGTGCCGCCCCACGGCCCGTGGAAGCAACTTCTGTGCCGGCGTTAGTCCCGCGGGCCGCCTCAGCCCGGCCTCGGCTCTCCCCTTCCCTCCCGGGCACCGCCGCCATGTGGCCCCGCGGCCGGCAGGGGGCGCCGCGCCGCCGCCCGCGGGCCCGGGCTGCCNCCGCCACGGCCACACGGGCCCGGGCGAGCTCGGTGTGACCAGGCGTGGCAGCCCTGGGCGAGCTTGGTGTGACCAGCCCCGGTCGCAGCCCTGGCCTGCGGCGCAAACAGGGCCTGCCGGCTGCCCAAGGGCCCTCCTCCCGTACGAGCTCATGGCAGCGTGCACTGGGCTCCCTGCCCCAGGCCGGCGGGGTGGCAGAGCAGTGTCACAGCCCGAGCTTGGCTGCTGTGTGACCCTGGCACTGTGAAAGGGCTGCACGAGCCCCTCACCAAAAGCCTTTAGCGGCCGCATTTACCCCCTGACATCACACCGGGGTGTCAGACCTGCCCTGACCCAACCTTCTCCCCATGCAGGTGTATCCCAGCCTGGGGAGAAGAGCTGTGGTTGGCATGAACCACATTCCTCCATCCAGAAGTGAAAAGAGCAAAACTGTCCTTTGGCCGTGAGAAGTGTAGTGGTGGCCCCTTGAGGACCATGGCACAGAACACAAAGGAGAGGGAAGAGGACTGAATCCAGACTGCCACCAGCACTTCAGCAGGGGCAGTTTTGGGGCTGTGCATTTTCCCTGACAGCTGATTCTCTTGTAGGTGGTCTAAGCATGCCAGTCCTGAGGTCCTGTTTCATGGGCAGCTCCAGGAATGACTTCCTGGCACACCCAAGGTTTTGTGGCATTCCCTGCTCTGGAGTAATTGTGGAGAGCATGGCTGCTCTTTCATTCTCCGTCAGGACCCAGTAGTTTGGGCCAGGCAGGCTGTGGCTGTGCACAGAGGCACATCCCAAATGCCAGATGCTAGGGAATTTGTGATGGCTGTGTGTCAGTAAGGAATCACCCTCCTTCAGCTCCACCACCCACAAACCCAGAAACTTCTAATGGTTCTTCCCTACTCCTGCAGAATAGTTGGCACATTGACTAGAGAAGCAGCAGCTTGCAGCTGGCACAGATCAGCCATGACTCGCTGGCCTCAGTGGCATCACTTTGAAGTTGCTCACTTGTTGTCGCCTCTTCCTTCCCCCCTTTCCTCACAGAGCTGCACAAAGAGAGCTGGCAGGGCTACCCACCACCCCAGCGGGCACCGCTCACCTTGCCAAGCAGGGCCCCCTCCATTCCCCCTTCCTGCCAGCCCCCAGCTGCTTCGCCCCCATCACCATTGTATTCACTTGCCTTTGAAATTGGCAGGAGACATCAGCTATGGTCAGATGATGAAAAGAGAGGGAGAAGCACCTGCTCATGTTTGGGCCTCGGGTTTAGAGCTGTGCTTGTGCTGAATACATACACCCTTATTTGTTTATCTTTATGTATCTGCTTGGATGCAGAAGAGTTAAAGGGGGGCTTTTATTCAGCTGCTAAATATTCAGCCAGATCACAGTGCAGCAGTTTGCAGAGAAACCACCTCTCCCATCCTTGCACCACCACCCCCTCAAAAAACCCTATTGTTTTCAAGCACTTTATGTGCTGAATGCTCAAGTGTTTTTTACCTTACAATGGGAACACTGTTAGGATGGGCTAAATGGACTAACCGACTGCAGCCTTCTTGCCCCACTGCACAGTGACAGTGTGTGTTAGTTACCTGTATACGTCATGCCTCTTGAAATGCACCATGGCATTTCAACCTGTAAGGCACATTTGAATACCTAGGAGGAGTCAGACCATCCCTAGTACCAAGTGAGAAGGAAATTACATTTTTCCAAAGCATGGGAGCTAATGGAGTGAGGGTGAACTACTTGTGAGAGATGGTTGTTGGCAGTTTCCTTGCTCACTTCCAAAGCATAGATAGAAATGAGTGACCAGAACGAGCCTGGACTTTCTTCCCTCTCACTTCTATGACTTTTTCATGAGGAGGGGAGGTGAGTCCAGCGCATTCGGCCTGAAGCAAGGTAGTGGTTATGAGCGCTGCACACCCCAGTCCAGGCAGCAGCCCAGGGCTGCCCATGTGCAGAGAGTTGGTAACAGCCCAAGGTGCAGCCTGGTGCCACACAGGCATAGCAGTGGGTCTGATGGCAGTACTGACGCATTTGCCTGGCACTGCACCTGAGCTAATAACCCTTGGGTTTGTTAGCTTGGGCACAGCACTGCACTGACATCAGGGGACCTGCACTGGTTCCCAGCCCACCAGCTGGGATGCCTCTGAGCTGTTTTTCTTGATTCTAGTGCTGGGTAGGCACAGGCAATTTGAGGGCTAAGAAAGTTACGTCATTCAAAGTCCCCCTTCCTTACTTTTTGTAACACTTACAGAGGCTGAAGTCCCAGTAGTTCCTCAGCTTTTGCTCCTGCCTACATGTCAAGAGGAGATGGCCAGGAATGGGCAGCTAAGGAAGGGCATGGGGGCAACTATAAATGGCTTTGTCACTGTGCCCACTGCAGTGCCCTGCCTGTCCACTCTTCCTTTTTTCCATTTTCAGCCATCAGACTTGCAGATCATCTTGCACCTGAATCTACCTCATGGCTCCACACAGTGGCTAAAGAAGATTTGGGAAATCAATCACCTCTGTCAGATCTACAGTCAACAGAACTAACTCGGTTTTTTCCAGCTGCTGGGATCCAGGATTGGAGTCACCTCATCCAAAAGGCATCAGGCATATCATCAGGTGAATTGTATCCAAAAGGTTTTTCCCTTACACCACTAACTGTAAAGGAGCCCATGGCTCTCCTAGAGAGTGAAGAGAGATGAATCCCACCATTGGAATCCACAGGTGTTTAAGTTTTCTCAGTAACCCAGGGCTCTGCACTGAATGTCTGCCCTAAGCCCTTGCCATTGCAGCAGGACTCCTCAGATTCCTGCCTAGAGCTGTGCAGGATGTCTTCCTGCCCTGTCTGAGTGACCCAAAGGCACAGGGGTCTCCACTAACGTCTTCTGCACAAGAAACACCAGACCTGGCTGTGATTAGGCTGGTGGAGGCAGCACTGTCCTGCCTTTGCTTCTTAACACCGTATTGCAGCTAAGGAGGGATTTGGGGTTGATGTCTGAACTGACAGGATTCGGAGTCGTTACCTTCCAGGTCATCTTCCTGACCATCTGATGTCAGTCTGCTGGTGCAGGGGGAGAGGGGAGGGAACCGGGCTCATGCAGGGGAAGTTGGGCAGGTGACTCCTGTGTCACTTACTAGGCACTTCAGTGCTGGCTATTAAGGGTCTGTGGGCCACATCGTATCAGCTACTCCATGGAGCTGACCCTGCCTGCCCAGTGTCAGGCAGCTGGGTACTGGGAATGCTGCATGGATTGAGTCTGACTTAGTAAATATTTGTTTGCAGAGTCATGTGTGATCTAGTGAAATGTAAGTACTTTACTGCTGAAGAGCCCCTTTTCTAAAAGCTGGGGTGGTGAAGTTAGGAACATTCACTTTGTACCAGCAGACATGATGCCTCAGTCATTGAGCGGGAAAAAGCTCCGAGGAATTTGAGCAGTGCAATGATAAAAGGCCATGAACAGCTGCTGAAAGCATTCGTGAACCAGGAGTAACTTTACATAAAGAACTAAAACAGAAATAAAGCCCAGTTTGATTAAATGGTTGGATTCAGGAAAGCAGGTCACCTCCTGGAAAGCAGCTCATGTAGGTGTGAGATGATTCCGGCTATTTCTGAAGAGGGAAAATATGCAACAGCTTCCTTGCTAAAGCACAGGCCATCCCACTCCCAAGTAAGGCCACAGACTTTCAGTGACCCTTGTCATCGCTCCTTCAGTTCCTGTGCTTGCAGGGAATACTAGTGCTCCTCTGCCTGGTCTCTGCCTCCAAAACTAAAATACACACACACATGCATTCATCCATGCAAATAATTCCCAAATTGCAAAGATTCATTCCCTGACACAAAAGCAATTTCAAAGGTGAAATTCAAAGGTGGTGAACCTTTCCACTCTTGGTCAGATCATGGCCAGAACTTCATTCCTTAGGTAGCACAGTAGCCAAAATCCTTGCTTGAAATTATAAGCACTTGGCATCTGAAAATCAGGACACATCCATTTTTGTGTCAAACCTCAAATTTGCTTGGAAATAATATCTGATGATCTCCCCTGAGGACCTAAGGGCACCTTGCAAGTCACTGTCGGAGACAGAAACCTTCAAGCCCCTGTGACTCCATGGGTCAGCTGGTGACTGCTGCTGGTCCTGCCCATGTACCCAGGTGTGCTGGAAAAAGCAAAGCTGTTGCTAACTCATGCTTTGTCACTATGACTTGTGAGAGGCAGGATCTTATGGCCCGGGTGATTTCTTTGCAAAATAGCTGGCAGAGAGCCTGGATACACATCCTGGCTCATATCTGCTTTCACTGTAATTTGGCCCAAGCAGTCAAAAGCAAATGAGGGAGGATGTAGCAATAATATGGGGGAAGCTGGAGAGGTTGGAAATATGTGCAGGAAATAACCAAATTAGACTGTGCCTGGGAAAACCAAAGTTAATATATTTGGGAAAATAGTCTGAAACACTACTGCTCGATAGGACAGAGAAACCTGGAAAGCAGGAATATCAATTAGCAGCCACTGCTGCACCATGGGCCAGGACAGGCCCGTGTGATCTGGGGCTGCCCACTGAGGTATCTCAGTGCAGAATGGGGTGTGCTGGAGCTGCAGCAGGGCTGCTGCCATCGTTACTGTACACCCCAGGCCTGGGGTGATGCAGACAGGCTGAAGGCTTTAGAGAGCACCACATCAGATGAAAAGTGGGAAGGAACAGCTGGATGAGGAAAACCTGAAAGAATTCAGCATTAACAACTGTTCCAAATAATGACTAAAGGAAGAGGATATGATAACCCTCTGCAAGTATTTGAAGGCTATAAACACCAAGTGTGGCTCATGTGGGATAAGATTGGATGCAATGGGATAAATGTATGGACAGGGAAAAATGTGTTTTATGCAGGGACACAGGTACAAAGTGATAGAAGGTGGTTTCCCAAAGGAGGGGTGGAAGTCTGATCGGTGTACACAAAACTGCTTCAGGAAGAAAAAGAAAACAAGACCATATGCTGTTGGGGCAGTTCAGCAAAGGAAAGTGGATGAGGTAGGTCCTTTACCTTCAGGTCTTTTGCTGTGAGGCTTGTTGTTCTGTAGAAAAGAAAAACTTGTATTCATCACTTTGGATGAAATTCCTTCCAGAAGCAAGCTGAGTACAAAAATAGGTAACAAGACTCTTTTTCCACAGTGGTGAAGAACATTGCTCATCATAGTCTGGAACTTCCCTTGCTTGTACAATGAAGGAGGTGTGACATCCTGCTTTGTGTGGGTTTTGTGGAGGATGGCCCAGAGGACATAAAAAGGGATAGTTAACTGCAGTCAGCTATCACCTGTGTCACTGGCAGCATGCTGGCAGTGGTGAGGTGACTTCATCCCACACTGCATTCTTCATGGAAATTAACATACAACATATTGTGAGTATTTGTTGGCCAGGTACCTGGTGGCCAAGCTGTAATTAATTCCTGGGATTGCAGTGAAAATCAAACCAGGGAAGGGGCACTCCTGTTCTACTGCTAATTTTTCTTCAAAGTAGAAGTGAGGCACAATTTTTCACCTCATGTTTATTCAGAGGCTCCTTTGGAGGCTCTCTCTTGTACAGGCATTTTAAAGGAAAAAAATCAGGACTTGGGATGCAATCCTATCACCTGCCGATTGCTCTCTTCATTCCAGTCAGTATAAAGCTAGGCAGAAAAGGGCCTTTTTTTCCCCACTGTCTCCTTTTCCTCTCCCATTCCTCTAAATCTGTGTAATCTATAGAGGCCAGGGTATTCAGTGCTGTTCAGACACTCTATTTTGGCTCATTAAAATGTCAGACTTTCCACTGCACACCCAGGATGCTCATTCCTATTGACATCAATGGACAATGAAATTGGTGGGAGTTGGGGAAGTAGAAAAAGCCCACAACTTTCTTTATGATGAGATTAGCGATCAAAGTAGCTTTAAATTACATTAAACTCCTCTTGTGTCATTAAGCAGAGTTTTCAGACTGTCCAGTCTAACACAAGCACACCACATTTCAGTAAGTTTTCTTGTGTGACTTGGGAAGAAATGTGTCTGACACTCACCTGTGCTCTGCTGATGAGCTGTGCCAAGGCTTTTGTGCTGCTGGTGATCTGTAAAACATGAGGAAAATTGATTTTGCTGCTGTGTTTCCAGGTTTTATAATGCATCACACAAACCATTTAATAAATACATAGTAAAGTGGAAAATAAATTGTTCTGAGAGAAGCCTGAGGTGATCTGAAAGCCAAGCACAACAAAGCTGTCACTCAGCTTCTCTGGGACAAAAACCTTTCCTTCCCTTATTTTCAGACTGCAGAATTGAGTAAGCAGCTACTACAAACTCAGTTGTTTTTTGCCCAGTTGCTTCCAAACCTTATCTAAGGTATTTCTTATATGTAAGACAGCTCACAAAAATAATGCACAGCCTGAAAATAAGCTTTGATAAGAGCTAAAATTACAATTTGGAAAACTGTACTATTGCTGTCACGTTCCTCGCATTTAAAAGAATTTTTGTACTTTCACATTCAGAAAAATACATGCCTTGCCCATAGATGAGACTTTTATACCCCCAAATATGTCTAATAATGTTTCTAGCTTTATTCTAGTATTTATTTTAATGAGGACTGTCTCTCTTCTAATAAACCAATGTAATGGAAGCTCATGAAATACAATCAAAAGGTTTCCCATGTAATAAATCATTATAATATTTTATTATGTGTGAAAGAGCTGCTCAGCATTTTTACGTATCCCATACATGAACTACTTTTCCAGGAGACTACTGAGGAGCTGTGTTTTCCCCAAAGAAAAGCAAAGTGGTAATGTTTCTACTCCAGTTCTCATTTTCTGCTGCACCAGATATATCTTAGGCAAACCAAGGGGACCTGGTGGTGACTATGACTGGTTCTCATTTTCCTGAGGTTGGGGCTGGCATGGGCAGCGGTGCTGCTCCAATGCAGGCATGGACACAGGCTCCTTGGAGAGCACTCAAGTAAGTGCTAAAAGGGGGCAGTGCATGAGTGACACAAGACATTTAATTAGCATGTTAAATACTCTCATGTGTGTTTCAAAGCAGTGCAGCTGAGCAGGAAAGCAACCTAGTTTGAAGGAAACAATCATATTTGCAAACTTTTTTTCCCCCCTAAGTTGATTGTTGTTTTTCTGGACAGTAAAGGAATATCTGGTCTTTTGGAAGCAGAACATACATTGAAGTCCTTTATTAAATCAGCTGGCTGAACTGCAACTGCTGAAGGCTATGGTAAGAACTTTCCAGCTTCTTTTGAAAGTACTGTCTTGTTCTGGGCATGGTTTAGGCTATACAAGTTTATTGCAGATGCTGAACTCTGCCCCGTAGGGTAGGGGCACACACTTCAGCATACATCGTTGCAGATTTCTGGAACATTGAAAGGCTGCCAGAACAAGTTATCTTGCTCCACCTGGACCCAAGTGAAACAGAGATTTCTCTGTTTGATTCATCAGCATCTCAGCCAGATGAACTTGGAAACTCAACTTGCCAAATTCACACAGTTTGAGAAGGTTCACATTAAATCTGTGGGACCTTACTGTGCTTTCCAGAGCTTCTCCTGGCATTATTCCTGTAGCAATCCTTTCCAGTTCCATTGGCCCAAAAGCCTGACAAAATAAATTCTAAGGAAAGTGCCTCCCTAGTTAGAGAAGTTCCAGTCCTTTAGCTGTCACCTGGTATGAAGCTGGCCCAGCACACACCCACTCATTTCTCTCTTTTGAGCCACCTTCACTTGCAGGCCAAGCAGCAGTGTTCTGTGCAGGCAGCAGAGGGCAAGCAGGTATCTACCTCATCTGTTACTGGCTGGACACAGGCATGGTGCCACTGCAGCCTCTGCTGCCCTGCAAACATTTGTAACTGGAACAAAAAGGACTCACACTTAAAAAAAAACACAAGGAAACCAAAAAACTCCAAACAAACCCATCACCCCACCAAGTCTGGTTTTAGGGACACCAGGAGTTGTTTTAAGTGTAAGCACAGATATAGAAATTGTAAAGAACTTCTCCCCCAGCTCTACTCCATCAGAGCATCACTGACTGGGGGAGCAGGAGTGCAGCCTCGTGGGTAGGTGCTCCAGAGGCCCGGGGGAAGGTATTTAATGCTCCTTGGGACATGATGTTCCGCCGTGCTCCCTTTCCCAGTATTGTGGAGTGGCAGCCAAAAACAAAGCTGCTGCCACTGGAGAAGAGGGACCTGTAGTTACTGCACAAGGAGCAACTGTTTTGAACTGTTTTGAACAGAAGGATTTAGGCCGGACATCAGGATGAAACTTTTTGTGATGAGAGTGGAACAGGTTGTCCAGAGAAGTTGTAGATTCCTTGTCCCTGGAAGTGTACAAAGTCAGGTTGGATGAGGCTTTTAGCAGCCTGATCTAGAGAAAGATGTCCCTGCCCATGGCAGGAGGTTGGACTAGTTGATCTCCAAAAGTCCTTCCAACCCAAACTGTGCTGTTATTCTTAGAGCCACTGCAGCAGAGTGCCAGTGAGAGGGGAGCTGAGCTGAGGGGCTGGACACATTGCAGGATTGGGCCAGGCATAGAGACGAGACCCTGCAAGGCAGCCTTGAACAGGCATGTTTTGGTCATTGAGTACTGACCATTTGGAGGCAATGTACTCTAAAAACATATTAAATGTCAAGGTCCTGGCAGCTGGAAGCTGATGAAAATGAGAAGACACCTGGGGAAATCTGAGAGCAGCAAGAAAACAGGAAGCTGAAGACTAAACTGCAATTTTTAAATCCCTTTCTTCTCTAGAGTTTCACAGTCTGCTGGGTTTGGCCTAAGTTGACATGAAAGATCTGCTGAGTTTCCTGTTACACATGAAAAATGACATACACACCAGTAACATCAATATTATTATAATTTTTTTAATCGGACTTCACACATAATTTTTACTAAAAATATGTCTTTTGAGATTTATGGTTCATCTTAACTGGTTTTTCTCATTGAGAGTGACCAGAGTTTTGGGAAGAGTGATGAGATACTGCACCTCCAGGCAATGCCCATCACTGCCCAGAGTTAAGTCAGTAGTGCCAATGGGCCACCTGTATCTTTAATAATGTCAAGCAGCTTCAAAACACTGACATCTGTTTGTGAGGTTTGAAGTTTAAGTGATTTCTCAGATATGCAAGTGAGCACTCTCTACCTGGAACCTTGCTTGGAAAGTATTTGACATTTCTATAGCAGGCATTTGCTCACTTAGGAAAAAATTATCCAGAGAAAATAAGGGCTTTGCTGCTCAGCCAATTCTTACACACACCACAAGTGAGCTCCCTTATCCTCTCTTTTCTCTACATTGTCATGTTTCTGTGAGAGAGACATACACCACCACCATCAGTCTGCTCATGGGCTTTTCTCTCCTGCAGGAACTTTGCTCAACCGCTCATACACTGGCATGTTTTGTTTTATTTTTGCTTGACAACTCACTATCAAAACAGTAAAACTGGGGGATTTTTGATTGCTTACCAAGGATACTTTTAATTGCTCAATAACATAACAAATCTTGTAACGGGATTTGAATTTTTGCTCAAATACCAAAATCCCTGGCAGAAGTTCAGTATTTCTTACATTTTAAGCAGGCCTTTTTACAGTGTTTTTACAATATTTTAAAGGATCTCATCTTTTTTTCTTAAATAGCTTTGTGGGGATTGAGCTGTATAAAAACATGAAGACTTGGATAAAATCCAATCCAGATCAGCTGCTATTGCAGAAACAAATCAGACAGGGTTGGTTTTTTTTGTTCTCTTTACTCAAAACAAGAAACTGGGCTGGAGCTGAATCGGCTGCCAGTGAGTCAGAGGTTAACCCCAGCATGTCAAATCTGCAGCTGGGTTCATCCTTCCCCACAAAGCCAGGAAGGGGATGCATGTTGCAGTCATGCAGACTCATCCATGCGTGGAGAGAGCATGACTGCTGTGCTATAACAAAAAAACCAAACCTGCCCCATACACCAGAGCACAGTGTTGGGTGCTGAGCTGATTATAAAGCCAGGCTGGAATCAGCACCCTGCTCTCTCGGCAGCTCCAGCATTCAACAGCTTGTCAAATCAGAGCCTCATGTTTAACTAAATCACAGCAGCAGCACCAGCAACCCCAGCACAGGTCGGGGGGGGGGGCTCCTGTCCCTGCTCTCCCCACCATGGCTTTCCCAGCTCCTTCCCTGCTTCAGCCCCCATGCATCAGCACTGGGGAGCAGAGCCTGAGACACGGCATGGTTCAAACGCATATTTCTTCCTTATAAAAACACAGAACAAGATATTTGGCTTCTGTTACCAGAAGCTTGGTAATTAATCCGCCCTATCTTGCATTTTTAATTATGTCTTCACTTAAGTATCCAGATCTTTCACAACAGTAGTTTTAAGATGCAGGGAAAATATTACAGCCATTTTCACAGGAAGAGAGGCTGTGGCATAGAGCCTCTGAGTAAGTAGGCCAAACTTCAGAGAGAAAACCTGGAGCATGACTGAGAACAGAACCCAGATGTACCCAGGCTCATGCTTCATTTTAATACAGCACTAGGATCCCTCTCACTCATGATGCCAGTATAATGGTATTTCCTCTCCTGGAATGGTGTGTTCAACTTTGGCCAGCACCTCTCTCTGAGAAGTCAGATAGAGAGAGGGAGAAAAAGACCAGAGAAGTACAACCAAGACAAGTTCCCTTGTGCAGAGGATCTCCATACAAGGCAAGGAAGAGGCACAGGAGCCTGCAGAGGACTGTGAGGTGCTCTGTGCCTTGTGGAGCAGCGGGCAGACCAGCACGCTGGCAGCACAGGGCTGCCACAGGATAGAAGGGCTTGGTAATGGAATTTGGGGTCAACTTCGGTCTGCTTCTAGTCTCCCTCTCTTCTGCAGTGAGCCACTTAACGCTCAAGGGCTTGCCTACCACGCTGGGGGAAACTTTGGCAGGGTGTTTTAAAATGTAAGTCTGCCATGTGCCACCTGCCTTGAGCTAACTCCCCAGGTCAGTCCAAGTGCAAGGCAGAGCTCTTGTGAGTGGCTGTTCTAAAGGTGCTCTTAGACCTCTTGCTTACAGGTAGTTTGTGACAGTATCATGGGGATATAGATATAGATACAGATATAGATATAGATAGATATAGATATAGAGATAGATATAGATATAGAGATAGATATAGATATAGATATAGATATAGATGTTTGGGTTGAAAGGGACTTTAAAAATCATCTAGTTCCAAACCTCCTGCCATGGGCAGGGATGCCATTCATTAGATCAGGTTGCTCAGAGCATCATTCAACCTGGCCTGGAATATTTTCAGGGATGGAGGGATGGGCCATCCATGACCTCTTTGGGAACGTTTTCCATTGTTTCACTACCCTCTGAGTAAAGAATTTCTTCCTAACATCAAATTTAAATGTTTCATATTAAAACTGAATTTTGTTTGTCCCTTGTCCTGGCACTTGTTTTGTTTGTCCCTCGTCCTGCCCATATAAAACGTCCGTCTCCCTCCTTTTTAGAAACCCTCTTTCAATACTGGAAGTTGGTATAAGGTCTTCCCAAAGCTTTCCCTTCTTCAGGCTGAAAAGTTCCAACTTTCTCAGCCTCCTCTCTGTAGGAGAGAAACTTTGTCATGGTTTAAGCCCAGGTGGAAATTAGCACCACTCAGCCACTCATTCACCCCCTCCCTTCTCTCTGCATCCTCCACCAATGAAGCAAGAAGGACTGATGTAAAACTGGCATGTTGAGATAAGAACAGATCAAGAATTGAAAATTAAGTAAAATAGAATAATAATGGTAAATAATGATAATAAAAAGGAAACAAACAAGTGATGCACAGTGCAATTGCTCACTGCCCGCTGACCAATGCCAGACCCCCTTCCTGTACCCAGATCGACCGTGCTTCCAGGTAACTCCCAGAAATTTATGTACTGGGCATGAGTTCTGTGGTGTGGAATACCCCTTAGGTCAGTTCGGGTCACCTGTCCCAGCTATGCTCCCTCCCAGTTTCTTTTGCATACCTCCTCAGTGGCAAAGCATGAGACAGGGAGGAAGAAAAACAGTCCTTGACTTAGGATAAACAGGACTTAAAAACAAAAACATCAGTGTGTGATCAACATCATTCTTGTTCTGAATCCAAAACACAGCATTGTAACAGCTATTGAGGAGAATTAATTCTACCCTGCCCATAATCAGGACAGTGCTTCAGCCCTCTGACCATCTTTAAGGCCCTCCTCTGGACCTGCTCCAATAGATCCACATCTTTCTTGTGTTGAGGACCTGGATGCATCCCCAAACCTGAGTGCAGTACTCCATGTGCTCCAGTATATCCAGGTACATAAGGACAGAGTAGAGGGGGAGGATCACCTCCCTTGACCTGCTGGCCACACTTCTTTTAATGCAACTCAGGTTTGGCTTTCTGGCCTGCAAGTGCACACTGTTGTGTCATGTCCAGCTTTCCATTCGTATGTGTCATGATAAATATGCTGTGAAGTCCCACCTTAGTACTACATACAATGGTCCTGGCAGAAATATGCTCTTAGGCAAGAAGAGCAAAGCTCAGCTTTATCAAACCTGAGGACCCTCACATGCACCATGGTGGTAGAAATGCAAAGTATTCTTTTTTTCAAGCCTTTGTAATTCCAGAATGACCTGTATTAAGTACCCTGGCCCTTACGGCAATGGCAAAATGGCATTTACTCATAGAAAGAATTAAAAAACTTCAAAGACTTGAAAAATAGACCCCACTTGGTGTGTTAGGGAAAAACTGCCCAGGAAGACTTGAAAAAATTTAGGAGAGCTTTTGACCTTGTGTAATTACTTCAAAGAGCTCTTCTAGTTCATGCTTGCAACCACGTGGCCAAATATTAGAGCCGGGAAGATGCAGTTTTACTGAGGACACTGTTTTTTGATTCCAGGCCTGTGTAAGAAGCACTAAAATCCAAGTACACTGTGCACTGTGCTGTAAGGTAGCTAAGCAGAGCTCACATCCCAGGCTTGGAAAATGACTGCCTCTAGAGTGCAGGGAAGGACTTGATGGGCCCCCTCGCCCCAGCTGGCTGCAGGGCTGCATCCTCTGGGCAGCAGTGAGCCTGTGCAGGAGCAGGCAGCATGCAGTCCATGCCATGCCTGATTTATGAACAGTGGATGTCACACCCTGCTCTTCTTCCTGCCTGCCTTGCAAAGGGTTGTGCCTGCTGCCTTCAGCCACACATGAGGAATTAAATGAAGCCATGCCTGATGTCCCAGTGGAGGCCATGGTGTGTTCTGTGCAGAGCTGGTGGCATTGTGAAAAGCTACTTTCATCTGGCAGACACAGAGACAGGCACCAGTGAAGATGTGCTGTGGCCTTGAACAAGGCAAAGCTGCCCAGGACCATACCCAGCATCCCCAGGTGGCTGCAGACACAGGTGCCAAACCAGATGCTGCCACAACATCAGCATTTTTGCTCACTCAGATATGCCTGGCAGTTCTACCAGGCTCTCAAGCTGTTGGACCATGCCAGACAAAAATTAAGCTGTCCAAGGAGTTTGTCCCCCAGATGAGTGTCTTTTCAGGTCATTCTTCATTCCTCCCAAACACAGACTGTGAACTGCAATCTATCAGTTCCCAGATACTTTTCCTAGGCAGCTCTTCATTGTACCTGTGCCACTGCATGAGGGTGTAATGAACTTGGCAGTGGGCACAGTCACTAGACACACAGGATGAGTGCCTTAGGCACAAGGCCATCAGACAGAAATGGTTCAGCCCTCCAGCAGCAGAGTAGCTCAGGGTTACCAGCACTTGACTCTATTTCAGGAGGTGGGGGAGGCCAGGAGAGCCCAGAGATGCCTCAGAGCCCAGGACTGCTTCATCTTTTTCATCCCCAAACCCGCAAATTCCAAAGGTACCCTCTCCTCCACCGTATCCAGATTCTTTATTGCCTCAGGAGACCCAGGTGACCTTGCCTGACACTGTGTCTGTCCTTTAACTTGTACCTTCATCTCCAAGAAGTCCTGCTTTCCGTCAGGGTATGCATAATGGTCTTAGCAATTTTTTCTCTCCTTAAAGCTAGAGGCCGTCTGTGAGAAAGCATCTCTTCCCACATCTGTAGGTTTTGTACTCACTTTGAAATCTGAGATACACTTATGGTTTTGCTCTACTGCTTTGTGCACATACTGATGTAAATGTGGGAATTCCATGCAACTTGAGACAGAGACTTCCTTTGGTAACCACATCCATGATCTGCCTTAACCCTGTAGCTTAGTGATCTCCTGGCAGCCTGTATCACCCATTGTTAGTTTGCACAGGTCTTTTCTCTACCACTTACCATCTTGTCCTTCTATAAATATTTGCCAATTGTGTCTAAAAATCTCTTCTGCCATGATGCTGACGAAAAGCCTTCTAAAAACCAGTGTTTGATGTTTATAATGCTATTTCTCTATCAGTTCCCTCAGACCCAGGCCTACCTGTGCTGTAAACTGCCTGCTTGTAAAATGCTTGTTCTTTCTTTGGCACAAGGGGATGTTGGTCCAGAATGAGTGATGCTCTGTGAGACAATAAAAAAAGTGATAAACAAATAATCAGGCTAATATAGGGGGAAGTGCTTGCTAGAACACTGGTAGGAAAGATCAAGTAATTCCTCTAAAAAGCAAGTTATTCCAAAATATCATCTTCCTTCACTCAAATCAAGTGACCAGCACTGGCACTGGTATCACTGACCACATTTTCTGTCATCAGAATCTGTTTCCCCACTACCTCTTCAACTTCTGATTCTCTTCAGTTTCAGGGCCCACAAACATAATTCAATTAGAAATAAAATTTAATTTACAACATCAAAAACAGTCACATTTGGAAATAGTCTAATTCGCTGATGCTCAAAAGCACAGCACATTATAATTTATCAACCATCACATTTTTAACTATGTCAGACATTTGTCATAAAATCACCATTAAATGGATATCTAATGACTTCTAATAAATGTCAAAATGAACTTGCAGATGCCTATTCAAAATATATTAGGAGCCATTAAACAGCAATTAAAAGGAACTTTCACAAATAATATTTTATATTAGATATGTTGTAGAGCCAGGCAAGGAAGGGACAGTGACATTTTGAGGACCTTCTGGAAATGCTCCCTTGTGCCACATATTTCTGCAGTGATGGACTGCATACCTCCCTGGAGAGCATCCATTCTTCTTGGACATCCCTGCAGGATGAGGCCCTGGGCACTTATGATGTGGATGCTGTAATTCACTGCTTTAAGGTGCAGCATGAACAGTATGTGAGGTAATGGCATTATTCCCACTCTCCCTCATGTCCTTCTGCTCTAGAGGCAGAAAGCTGTCCCAGACTCTCCCTGGCATCGCCCTCCAGGGTGCTGGGCAGTGCTGCAGCAGGCAGGGATGTGGGGCAGGAGGTGAGAGCTGTCAGTGTGGGGAGAGAGAAACAGGCACTGACATTTGCTGGAGTTTGGAGGGCATGGGTAGAGGAAGATCTCCAGAGGGGTGCAGAAGGTTTTGGGGACAACGAGCAGAGAATGAACAGCCATTCTCCCTCTGGAAATGTGAGGTGAGAAAGAGGTTTACAAATCTGGGGAGATGGACAACTTGAGACTATTTAGTACTGAGGTGTGCATATGCACTAAACCCTGAAGTGCACACACTTTGCTACTGACTTCAAGGAGAGCACTCACGCCACTGGCACCCCCTGCCTTGACATCTCTGTCTCTAGTCCACATATTAACAAAACTCCCCCTGTGTGGCTGCTGCAATCTGGTGTGAGCACGTGCTGGGCTCTCTCAGAGGGCACTGAAGGTCACCTTTGCCTTCTGGCTCAAGGCTCTCCAGAAGCAGCTGTGCACTGACAGGCACTGATGGTCCATGTTTCTCCTGTGTGTTCATGCTGCTTCTGTTCTGGAGGTGTGATTTAAAAGGTGCATCTTACAGGCATATTAAGTACACAAAACATGTGAATACAATTTATATAAAAGATACAGCTCATTACAGGTATGATGCCCTTAGTTTCAACACAAAGATTACTTTAATTTCTACAGAATCATAGAATCATTTAGGTTGAAGAAACCTCTATGATCACTGAGTCCAGCTGTTAATTCAACACTGCCAAGTCCACCACTAAACCATATCCCTATACCTTGAAAATGACTCACAGACATGTAACCTTTAGGAGTAAAAATTAGCATTAATATAAATGTTAAACATGAACACTAACAGCAGCAATTCTTAACAAGAATTTCTTAGTATTCACATTCCTCTATCTGTCCAGTCACAGCTTAGAAATAGTTAAAAATATGAATTTCATCCCAACTTGTTCCACTCCAGTGCCAGGTTCTCTTTAAAAGAGCAGCTTGTTTTCTCCCTCTTTCTTGGTTTTTTTTTTGGTTTTT